>PVJL010004383.1:0-130914 GCA_004026885.1 Lyroderma lyra
TACCCAAAAGACTTGAAAACCTTTGTCCGCAAAGACTTATGTACCCCAATGTTCATCGCAGCACTGTTCACAGTGGCCAAAACATGGAAACAACCAAAGTGCCCTGCGACAGATGACTGGATAAAGAAGCTGTGGTACATATACACAATGGAATATTACTCAGCTGTAAGAAAAGATGAAATATTGCCATTTGCGACAAAATTGATGGACCTGGAGACCATCATGCTTAGTGAAATAAGCCAGACAGAGAAAACAAAGAACTGTATGACTTCACTCACATGCGGAATATAAAACTGAAAGCAACAAAGAGAAAAGAAATGAACAAACAAAGAAACAACCCATGGACACAATGAATAGATCAATGTTTATTTGGGAACGAGTGGGTTAGGGAGGGGAGAAAGGGGAGGGGGTAGGAGAGGAGGGAGGGGAAGCTAGATATATGGTGATGGAAAGAGAACTCACACTGGGTGGTGAACTTATTATACATCAAGCTCACAATGCACTGTAGAATTATATGCCTGAAACCTATGTGAACCTTGCTAACAGATGTCACCCCAATAAGTCTAACAATAAAAATGAATTAAAAAAAAATAAAAAAATAAAAGGTGAGAGAATGATTGAAAACAGAATACAATCTTCTATGTTCAAATAATGAAACACTAGAGATGGCTTTTCAAAAATGCCTTGGCATCCAGGACATCATCTTGCAATGTGCTAAGTGTTTCACAAATATTTGTTAAATAAATATTTTTTGAAAAGTTACCTTATAAACCATTTTCTACCATTTTTACAGGATTATCACCATTAGTGCTTCTCAGACCTTCAAGTCAGTGACCAGGAATCTTCACCTAACTAAAAATTTGTTGGATTTCAATAATAGAACCTCAGAGTAGTAACTGATCTGAGGGATGAAAACCCATTGCAATATTCCTAACATGTGGCTATATAGTGTTTGCCACTTAAAAAGTTCTTAAAATTGAGTGAAATCTACTCTCCAGAACCTGATGCCTTCAGAAAATATCTGACAACACCTAATACCTTCTGATTTTTCTCTAAGCTGAACATTTTCCCATTTCCTAAAATTCCACTTCCTCATATCATATGGATGAGTCTTCCTACCATTCTAGTTTTCCAATTTAAGGACAAATGTATTTAAATAGTCCTACCATGATCTCCATTGTTAGGGCAGAATGAAAATTTGCACAGTATCTTATGTTATCTTTCATATATATCAATTCATTTAGTCTTTATAGTAACCTTGCAAAATAGGGTTTAATTATGTCTATTTTACAGATAAACAAACTGAAGTTCAAGTGGTTAAGACATGGACTTACAAAAGAACCAGGACTCAATCCAGTTCCTCTGATTCCCAAGTGTTCATTACCCTTTTGAACTTCAGTCTTTTCAGTTGTAAAATGGGGGTAATATTTGCCCTTTAAGACCCAAAGTTTACTTGTGAATATCAAATGAGATAATGTATGAAAAAAGGATAAAAGGGAGGTTTTTATTATTAAGATCATTCATATGCAGATAATCTCTGCTCTTTCAAGTATTTAATTTATGAATGGGAGAAGTCCAAGTCACAGGTGATATGAATGTTACTGTTCTTTGCTTTCAAAATGGTTAGCATGTGGCACCTAAATGATCCAGGAGTATAATGAGACTAATAAAGATGTAGGAAAGTCACTCATCTTTTGGAATTCTGAAATCAATTAAGAAGGCATTTTCCTAGAAAAATGATTAATTTTTGCCTGTACTGAAATTTTAGTACTCTGTCAGGTTTGCAAATCATATATATCATGTTATGGAGGAATATATTTTTGTGGACTGGCCTGGAAATAACATAATCCTGTGAGAAAAGCCTTCTAGTTCTAAGAAACTGTCTTAGAAAAAAACTTTTGGAATACACCCTTTTGTCAGCCAAGAAGTCTTTTTAATTTTTTTCTTTCTCTTGTTAAGGCCTATTAATGGTTTTCTGAGGTATAATAGAATATTTTAAAATAATTATTTTACCCTCATCTTTTAAAGGCAGCAAAAACTGTATTAATGTCTTATTTTTTAAAAATTATCTGTCTTATCTATCTATAGCAAATATGGCAATAGAGTAAGGTTTATAAAAAATGGGAAGAAAATGGATGTTCATTACACTATTCTCTAACTTCACTATGAATTCAAAACAGTTTATAACAAAAAGTAATTGTTTAGATGATAAGCTTGGTCAGAACTCATAGGAAATTATTAATATTAATAGCTACAGTACTCTGAGACTGGCCAACTACTAAAGCATAATGTGAGAAAACAGTCTTCCAGAGCTCAAACAAGCTTTGAACAGAGATGCATGAATTAGGTAACTGCTCTACCCTGCTGAGGACACTGGCCATTGTTCACATGAGGTCTGTATGAGAATATACATCAGATATAGGCTTGAGTTGGAACACCTGGGCCGTCAGTCAGCAGAAATTACAGGAAAGATTATATAAAGCATTGACATGATCAACTACATGCCATTTCTTTTCTAGAGTATTTCTAAACCAGATATTAAAGCTTGAGAAAATATTAGGTATTGAAGGATAAACATTTTTCATTAGCACACTGGAACCAAGATTACAAAGCAAAACCAGCTGTTGCCAGGAGATTAACTGTAAGAAAACAGAATCAGTTCTGAAGTCTCAGAATTAAGTCCAATACTAAAGTGACTGTCACTTTACCTGGAAGAATGAATTGTAATGATAAGAAAGTTCACAACATCATACAAAATGAAATTAGAAGGAAAACGGACTAAAATCTGGCCCTCATGCATCTTATTTCAAAATAACTTATGCATCACTTACAGATCAGGTTTATAAGATTCTTTAGTTAAAACAGAAAAATGTCATCAAGATAAATACAGAGAAAATAAGAATCTCTTTATAATAAAAAAATCTTAGCAGCCCTCTCCTACTTATGTCCCTTATGGCTAAAGAGCCTCTGTTAGCAGTTCAAGGCCCCCAGGTTGTTCACCTCTGATTCATCATCATTAACCTCTGCCCTCTGCTCTATAAATCTCATTTCTCCAGGGAGGCTGTCCAGATAGCCACTTCTTCCTTAGACCAAGATAGCAATTATTCCTAGGACTTGGAGAGTAAATGTTAATGTATTACATACCTGTAGGACACTCTGCTAAATGACATGTAGTACATTCACTCATCAGTTAGAAAGATGCATTTTGGCTATTGCTTTTATGCCCCAAGAATGCCAACCTCAGCTCAGTATTCAAAAATAAAGGTTAGCAAACTTTCTCATAAAGGGCCAGACAGTAAATATTTTAGGCCTGTGGGATATCTGTCAGAACTTCTCAACTCTGCTATTGTATGGCTAAAGCAATCAGGCAATATGCATACAAATGGGCACAACTGTGTTTCAATAATCTTGTATTTACAAAAGCAAAAGAGTAGTGATGGTGGTGGTGGGATACCCTGGATTTGTCCTTCTGGCTATAGTTTGTCTACCCTTGAAGTAAGCAATCAAGCACACTTTGAAAGAAAACTGTCCCATAGGAATGTAACTTCCTTTTGCTTTTTAAGGTATGATTTAACTCCAGTCTTCATCAGCAAATACACATCAATTGCTTATATATAAGAGATATTTCCCACAATGAAACTTTCAATCTACTTCTCTAGGCTTCACTGCTCTATTTCTTCTGAATGAAACACAGATTCGTAGCCTCTCAGAGAATGAAGGCTCCTTATAGAACCTGATAAAAACTTTGGATACTTACCAATAAAAAGGCACATACATATCCACATAATTTTCTATCCAATTACATAGGGTTCATAGACACCCTGAAATTTGCCAGAGGTGAGAGCAATATGCCCAAAGACTTCAGGTTTGCTTGTGTCTTATCTCTTGAGTTAGTTATCTACTGTTGCATAACAACTACCCCAAAACTTGGCAGCTTAAAATAACAAGCATCTCACAGTTTCTGTGGGGCAGGAATTTGGAAACAATTTATCTCGGTTGGTTTTGGTTCAGAGTTTTTCATGGGGTTATTGTCAAGATGTCAGCAGTGGCTACAGTCATCTGAAGGATGGCCTGGGGCCCCAATGTCCTCATACTGGCAGCCCACGATCTGACACAGAGCAAGAAGTAATCCATTGTGCATTTTATAACCTACTCTCAGAATTCACACTCTGTCACATCCACTTTGTTCTACTCATTAAGTCCAGCCCACACTCAAGGGACAGGGGAATTAAACTCCACCTTTTAAAGGGAGGAATAAAGAGTTTGTGGACATACTTTTAAAACATCACATACCTTCAAAAACCCAGTAATACCAAGGAAGTGGAATTACATTTAATCTGACTGGAATAGTTCACTGTTCCTAGCACCATGATTAATAAATAAATACCTAGAGATATCCAAGATGGTGGAACAAATAAACATTTGCCTGTTTCCTTCTATGAACACATTAAAATTACAACTAAATTATAAAACAATCAACCTGGAGAAACCCGAGCACCACACCAGGACCCGCAGCCGGAATGCTGGTGCTGGGAAGAGGAGCCCCCACAACATATGGCTGTGAAAACCAGTGGGGATTTGGACCATGCAAGTGGGACAGAAGGCTGTGAGGCCCAGATACCCTCTTAAAGGGCCCGCACACAAACTCACTCACAAGCACACACCCTGGGCTCCGGTGGAGGGATGGAGACTCAGCGAGCCATTAAAGCATACAGGAGACAGACTGAAGTATGTAGCTTTGGGATAAGGGCTATAAGACAGTCAGCATTTCCCCTTTGTAGGGTCCTACTCCTGTACAGCTGGCAGGCAAGTGCCATCTTTCCTGTGTTGAGCCCTCTTCCAACACCCGTGGCCAAATCTGAATGTGAATTGGACTGGTGAGCTCCACTGTTCCACACTGCTGACTCCCTGGAACCCCACCCGATCCAACTCCCTCAACTCTGGAGGCACTTTCTCTGCAAGCAGCCAGCCTTGCTCACATTGCACTCTTTCCTGGAAAACTATTGGAGTCTGTGAGTCCTTTGGGGGCAGCAACTAGCCTCGGTGTGCTTTGAGACTTTTAGAGCAGTTCCAGGCTCAGCACTAGCACCAAACCAGAATCTACATTAAACTGGTAACCACAACTCTTCCCACTATAGTGATTCCCTAAGATCGTGCCTCATCCAACTTGCATACGTATGAGGCTTTATCTGTGGCTAAATCTTAAGAGAGCTGGCAGGTGGCAGCAGGCCTTGGGGTGTCCTGGTTTTTGCAGTCACCCCAGGCCTGATACTGATGGCAACTGTTCTTGCTTTACAGTATGGCTTCCCCTACATGCTTCCAAGTTTAGCACAGGCAGTGAACAACAGTGGATTGCTTTGAAGCTCCTACCATGTAGTCCCCAAGCAGTCACAGGCAGTGGATTACCTGGGACTGTACTGGAGCCCCTCCCAAAAGACCCCAAAACCAACATACTGGAAGGCTGACTTCAGGTCACAGCAGAGTACCACCTAATAAGCCCCACAAGAGGTACAAACAAAAGGCAGTCTCAAGAGGCACCAGAGCCCACTGGGGCAAATCCCACATAGTAGGGTAAGCCCCCCGCACAGCAGCCCATAAGCTGTAGATGTGGCCAAACCCCACAGCCAATCAGCCTGAGGGTCAATCCTACCCACTTATGTGACAAGAGCAATCAAGGCTCAATTATAACAGGAGGGCACACACAACCCACACAAGGACACTACTGGAACACCCAGAGCAAGTGAACAGAGAGACTGGACCAAGCCCCCACAGGGCACCTACTACATTAGGCCAACTGGCCAAGACTGGGAGATATAGCAGATCTACCTAATATATAGCAGCACAGAGAGGCAGCCAAAATGAGGAAACAAAGAAATATATCTCAAATAAAAGAACAAAAGAAAACTTCAGAAAAAGCACTAAACAAAATGGAAGCAAGCAACCTACCAGATACAGAGTTCAAAAGAATAGCTATAGGGATGCTCAAGGAACTTAGTGAGAACTTCATTAAAGAGATAGCAAGAATAAAAAAAAAGACATAGAAACCATAAAAAAGAACTGGTCAGAAGTGAAGAATACAATAACTGAAATGAAGAATGCACCAGAAGGAATTACCAGCAGATTATATGAAGCAGAGGACAGAACCAGTGATTTGGAAGACAGGGTAGCAGAAAACAGCCAATCAGAAGAGCAAAAAGAAAAAAGAATTTTAAAAAATGAGGATGGTTTAGGAGACCTCTGGGACATTATCAAGTGTAACAATATCCATAACATAGTAGTAGTGCCAGAAGGAGAAGAGAGAGAGCAAGGTATTGAGAACCCATATGAAGAAATAATGACTGAAAACTTCTCCAACCTGGTGAAGAAAATAGACATACAAGTCTAGGAAGTACAGAGAATCCCAAACAAGATGAACCCAAAAGGCCCACACCAAACACATTATAATTAAAATTGCAAAGGTTAAAGATAAAGAGGGAATCCTAAAAAGGAGCAAGAGAAAATGAAACTAGTAACTTATAAGGGAGTTCCCATAAGAATATCAGCAAATTTCTCAGCAGAAATTTTGCAGGCCAGAAGAAATCGGTATAATATAAAACATTCAATGTGATGAAAAGCAAGAATATACAACCAAGAGTACTCTACCTAGCAAGGCTATCATTTAAAATTGAAGGAGAGATAAAGAGCTTCCCAGTTAAGAAAAAGCTAAAGACGTTTGTCACCACCAAACCAGTATTACAAGGAATGTTAGAGATTTTTTTATGATGGAAAAAAAAAAAGATCAAAATTATGAATAATGGTAATAGGTACATATCTATCAACAATTACTTTCAGTGTAAAACTCAAATCAAAAGGACTGAATGGATAAGTAACAAAATTCTTACACATGCTGCCCACAAGAGACTCACTTAAGATTTAAAGATACACACAGACAAAAAGTAAAGGGATGAAAAAAATTAATTCATGAAAATGAAAAGAAAAACAAACAAACAAACAAACAAGCAAAAACAAGCTGGAACAGCAATACTTATATGAGACAAAATAGACTTTAAAACAAAGGCTATATAAGAAGACAAGGAAGGGCTCAGTATTCCCACTTCTGGGTATTTATCCGAAGAAACCCAAAACACTACTTTGAAGGGATGTGTACATATATATATTCATCATAGCACTGTTTACAATGGCCCAGATGCAGAGGCAGCCTGGGTGTTTGTCAGTGGAAGAAGGGATAAAGAGTAGATGATACATATATACAATGGAATATTGCTTGGCCATGGAGAGAATGTGTTCTTGTCACCTGCGGAGGCATGAAGGGAGCTGGAGGGTATTGTGCTGAGTGGAGTATGTCAGAAAGAGAAAGACAGAAGCAATATGATTTCCCTCCTATGTAGAATCTAAATAACAAAATGAACAAATAAAACAAATAAACTCATAGATTCAGAAAACATTTTGATGGTTGCCAGATGGGAGGAGTTTTGGGAGTGTCAAAGGAAAAAGGGGAAGGGATTAAGAAGTACAAATCAGTCATTACAAAGAAGTCATGGGGATGGAATGTATAGCATAAGAAATATAGTCCATAATATTACAATAACTATGTATGATGTCAAATGGGTACTATATTTGAGGTGATAGATCAGGATAGGGTGAAAAAGGTAAAGGGATTACGAAGTACAAATTGGTACTTATAAAATAGTTATAGGATGTAAAGTGAAGCATAGGGAATATAGTCAATGATATGGCAATGACTATATATACTGCCAGGTAGGTACTAGACTAGTCAGGGGATCATTTCTTAAATTATATAAATGCCTAACCATTATGCTATGTACCTGCAATTAACATAAAAAATACTGAAGGTCAACTGTAATTGAAAAATTAAAAAGAGGGGACAGTTGAAGGAAAATAAAAGGTCCAAATATCCAAATAAAAGGTATAAAACAAATAAGTCATGGGGGTGTAATATACAGCATAGGGAATACAGTCACTAATATTGTAATAGCATGGTATTGTGTCAGATGGTTGCTGGACTAATCATGGTGATCACTTCTTTAGGTATGTAAAGGTTAATACAGCATGTATGTTAGCTATGTTTTTAATAAAAATCTTTTAAAAATTATACATATATATATATATATATATATATATATATATATATGTATGTATATATATGATACTGACTCATGAATATACTGAGTTAGGCCAGGATCAGGTAGTTTTTCAAAATAATACTGTGAATTTGGTAGCAAATCATTTTTAGAAGTACCCAAATAGAATCTTTAGTTACTTAACTTTCACAAACGTAATTTGACTATAAAATGTTGAATGAATGATGATTCCTGAGTATGGTCTCCCAGCTTACAAGTAAATCTTCTTCCCAAAAGAGTTTTGGCTAAGAAATAGGGAAGTAAAAAAAGTAATTTTTGTGGATAAGACAAATTTATTTTGAAAATTAAAAAATAAAAAAGAATGAACATATAGTAATCTAAAAGCGGTTAAGATTTACCTTCCTGACTGGCTTTTTTAAAAAATCTAATTGGCTTCCAATTAACATATCCTGAATTCCCAACTTTTGGAATTTCCCCTCAAGGTTTTTCACCAAGGCTCTGATTATAAACCTTCCAAGCACACACTCTCAGGAGGCAGACCTGCTAGGCATAATCAATAAGGTTGCAAAGGATTAGATATACAAGTGACATTAGCATTAATTAGTGTCATCAAATGCATCAATAAAAAAATTAGCATCTTCTTATATAAAAAGAGTTGTAAATCAAAAATTTTTAATTAAATTTTCTTTTGTTTCAGAGCAAATATACAGTGTATATAAATATTCCAAACTATCAAACAAGTCCTCCAACATTTATAGGTCCTGTCTTCAAGTTAAAGAAGTGGGATCTGTAGTTAGTCTGTCTCTATAAAAAGATCTGCATTCTTTTGAGAAGGGAGGATAAAGTAGGAGAAATTGAATTTTCTAATGGAAGTGTGAGCTGGAAGCAGAAAGATAACTTCAGGACAGTTGGTTGTCTCTCTACCTATTCTCTTCCTGTATGGTGAGTCACATGTTCTTCCTGTATGGTAACACGTGACCATGTGTGGGTACTTGCATAACAGATCCAGTGGTTGTACTTCCTCACAGGCCAGTTTAATTCTAATACAATCCTGAGAACCCAGCACACTGGACAGAGTCCAACATGAGAGGCCAGTGTGCATAGTGATAGTGTTGAACATATTTTGTATTATATAGCATTCCAAAGACTGCTTCTACCTGAGGCCTTTACTAAGAACTAACTTTGACTTTTGAGTATTTTTCATGTAGTCAACAGGTTGGGTAGTGATGCTCTTAATACATAATACTAGATATAGAATAATTCCACTTATACACTTTATGTTTCACAAGAAAAAGATTTTTGTAGTTTTTATTCAGTAATATGTACTTATCACCTAATACACCATCTATTAGTTGAACAGCTTGAACAAACAAATAAATAAATCTTCCACCTTATCTATGTATACAATTGGATGGGGTTCTTATGAATGTGCATGTTAGCAAATACAACCCATTATTTAAATGGTTTAAAACATATTAACCTTAAAATTGTAAATAAATATAAATACTCTTATGAATTCCCCTCCTTTGATGTGGAGGCACTCTCAGAAATTATCAATACATGACTGCCCTCCTTTAATCTAGTCCCTTGTGAAATGTAACCAAGCTATACTTGGCATACACTGACACCTACTGGCTGACATAGAAAATTACTGCTGAGTGTGTGTACGCATTCTCCAATTTCTTTCTTCCTTAAACGCTTATTTTCCAACTTTGGTTCAATTAATATCAGAAGATCTCTCTTTCTTTATTCACTCTGCTCTACTGACACATGGGTCTTCTTGTGCAACTTCTCAAAAGTATATTCTTTGGACCTAGTGTTCCATGACAAAAGGTTCCATGATCATGTCAGTTTCCTAAGTGCTAAGTACTATATGTTCCTTTTAGCAATTAACAATGAGCTTTACAATATTAAGGTGCTGAGCAGTATAGCAGTAAAATACTTACATAAAATTTCACTGAACCCAATGATTTGCAAATTTGTTTAATAACAAAATAATAATAAGCAACAATTACTGCACATTAACAATCTCATTTAGTATTATTTGACTGGTATCATTTCTCTCCAACAAAAACCTTATTGCTATCTTTTGAAATAAATTTTAGTAAATGCATCATGTAATTTCTCATCTTTGCTCAGGCTGTCTCCTCTACTAAATACAATAAAGAGATCACACTCTTTAAAATGCTTATAGGTGTGCCAAAGTTGTGGAACTGTAGAATGCTAAGTATACCTGTCCCAAAAGATAAGGAAATTAATGGCCAAAAATGAGGCTGTCACTTGGCTTGGCAAGGTAGCTAGTCCATGGAAAATATGGGACTAGATTCCATGTCCGACTCCAGTTCTGTCCTCTACCCAGCATAAAGTGTCAAATGTTCTCCTGTAACTTCTAAGTGCCCCAAATGTTTCAGGTCTTCTCAATATCAAATGGCCTAACAATAACCCCCAACTATAGATGGGGTTAATCATTTCTGTGACTGTCTTATTTCAGTTTGCTTCAGTCCCACTCCAGACAAGATTATTAAATTGAAGGAATATATTTCTACAACAGTATCATGAAGCCCTATTACAAAATTTTTCACTTAGAAGATAGTATGGTAATTTCTATCTTGGTCTAAGTTCTCTCTATCTTCTAGAACACATTTGCAGTCATATGTAAAGTGAACTAACAATTTAAATATATCTAAAAGCATCTTAACTGTTTATGTAAGACATTTGCTATGAACAATCTCCTACCCTAATGTTCTGTTTCCGTTGCAGTTGTTTCATCACACAGTTTCATCGACCAGGTAAAAAGGAGCTGGTGAGCCAAAGTGGACCTGAGGGTTTCACAACGGGGTAAGACAGTTACCCCACTGGGAAGGCACACAGTAAGTATACAAGTAGCTATTGGAATTAGGTCCAAAGAAGCACAGGGAAGGAAATCAAGTAGCAGATCTAAATGAGAAATCAATATAAAGAGTACTAAAAAGTAAAATATTTACAAAGGAGCCCAGCATGTAAGTCAAATGTGGAAAAGAGAAAGGAGGGGTGGGGATCAGACCAAAATGAGTAAGGAGGGTTTGAAGCCCTTCATGAGTACATGGTGATATGGAAATAAACTAAGACGGGCTTGAGGGCAGCCAATTAAGACAGGTTTGCAATCAGTAGAGAAAAAAAAGAGTAGATATTGAAATTAGGTTTAGAAGCAGTAGGCAAGTTTAGGCTTTAATAGGTAGATAAAAAAAAGTGGATTAATGACTTTTACTTGAGGGCTTGATAGTATAAATCTGAAGAGCCCAAAAATAGGGCTTAGTAAATAAATTCATTTCTACCACTATTTTTGCTTCCCAGGAGGTCGTTTTGCATGCTAATTTGTAAATACTAACACAAAAAGGACATGTGGCAGACATAACCAGGGTTTTAAATCAGACCTGTTTTAAAAATTGTAAGTCTACTACACCTTAGCTGTGCCTCACTGGGCAAGTACACTATGAGGGCTGTTTGGAAAGTATCCAACCATGTATAGTAATATGAAAAACAGAGGCATTTATGGCTGGATTTTTTTCAGATAGCCCTCATAGTTTCTATGCAGGATGGTAACCATGGCACTTCCCACAGAGATGTTGTGAGGATCCAATGATATAAGGTGTGAAAAAGTGTAGCACAAGTCTGATGCATAATAAAAGCCTAATCAAGTGATAGTTAATACTATTAGATTATTAAAACCACAATATTTATCCTTAATGACTTAAAAGAGAAGGGAGTTTATAGGAAGCTTAAAAAAAAAAAAGAGTACAAATATGCGCAGAAAACTCAAAAATATTATCTCTTCCACTCACAAAAGTGGGAACAGCAGTCTATAGTGTCTATATAAACCTTATTTCAACTCCGAGATACCTCATTTTAGAAAACTCAACTATTATCTCACCAATGCCCTTGGCTTCAACTATGGTCACTATATGGTGACTCACAAACTTACAAATACAGCCCAAACCTTTCATCTGAACTTGAGGTCTATATGTTAATTGTCTATTTACAACCTTCTCTTGAATAATTCAAATCTATCTCAAATTCAACATGTATAAAACTTAACCTCATGGTCTTCTCTCAAAAATCAATCTTCCCTTGTTATTTATCCCAGTAAATCGTGGTTCATTTCCCAAATACAATCAATCATCAAATACTACAATATCACTTACTACATATCTCTTAAATATGAGGGCAGTTCAGAAAAAATCCAGCCATAAATGCCTCTAATTTTTTATATTACATGTCTGGATACTTTCCAGATAGTCCTCATATAGCTCAGCTACCATCACCTACTATAATCATTTCTCTTAGGCTTCTGCAAGAGCATCCCATCTGATCTACCATATCCAACTGTTTTCTAGGTGGCGCCAGAATAATCTTCTGAATCATAAATTAAACCATCTCAACCTTTTCTCTAAATAAAACATTTAATACATTCATATTGTTCTTAGGATAAACACAAAGGCAAAACTCTTCAAAATGCCCTTTAGGATCCTGAGTTGGTCTGGCTCTTCCCTACCCTATCCCTGTTTCTCACTTTTTCCAGTCAAGCTCCCTTGGCTTTTTCCCCATCTCTTGGCCTCACTGTGTCCTCACCCACCTCAGGTCCTTTTGTATTGCTTTTAACCTTGCCTAGAGGCTCTTCACACAGTTAACTCTTTCTCATCCTTCAGGGAGCAGTGAAGTCTCTGTTCTTTTTGGAATCCTATCCTGACCTGCTTGGTCTCCCTATGATTTAACCTCACAGCACCATGTATCTCTCTTTCATAGCACTGAACAGGTTGCAATTTTACATTTCTTTGTCCTTCCCACTACACTCTAATGTTTGTGATGCAGGGCATCGGATCTCTTTTGCTCAATATTGTATTCCCAGCACCTAGCATAGTATTACTGTAAGGCATTTAATAAGCATTTGTAGAATGATGAATATCTTCAATACCTGAGTTGAAAACTTTTCTGTTTTCTGTCCAAATTCAATGGATTCTTGAAATACAATCTCTCTTGTCTAGCACCACTGAAAATGCCTTCTTCTCATTACATCTAAATTACCTGAAACAGCCTTGTAGTAGCAATCTCTGGCTCTAGCTTCTCTCCAATTCACCCTATCAATGTAAACCTGGCAGGTTGCTAGGGCAACATCTTCTCAGGGGCAATTAAGACAGTAATGGAAAGGGAACCAAGTAAGAAAAGACACTGCACAAGAAAATGGATGTTTGGAACCATTCCATTTGAGAATGTTTAGCTTGGGAAAGAGAAAATCTAGGAGTGAGTGTCAGATTATTTGAATATTTGAACAGCTGTCATGTTCAAGAGTCACCAGATTAATTTTTGGTGGCTCTGGATGAGAGTTTCTGGGAGGCAGATTTCAGCTCAATGAAAGGAAGACCATTGTAACAATGAGAATGAACTCAATGTGGTCGTTTTTCTAAGTAGTAACTTTGCTGTGACCCAGTGAATTCAAGCACAGTCTGGTGAAACGCACTGTACAAAGAGAACAGTGGTCCTCAAAAAAAAATTTTTTTTGTTGTTGTTGAAATCAGCTGTGGAACGCTTTCTTCAAACAAAAGTTTTTGAGGAGAATCTAATATGCTAAACAGATAAACGGGAGCATCTCTGTAGGTAGATGACTGCCACTCCCACCCCACCCCAACCCGTTTGCAAGTCGTATGCCACTCCCACAGCAGCAGCCCACCCAAGCTCCCTAGATCTACTGTCTGAAAACCTACAGGCATCCCTGCCCAGCCCTTCCCTGCTTTTACTGAGGTGGGGGCAAGGTAGAGGAGAGTACTCCCTACCTCTTTCCTCTTTTCTTCAATTCAGCTAAAGAATACTCTTTTCCTTGGAAATGTGTTCCTCAGCATGAATGCAAATTTTGAAAGGATATTATGTGTGCGTGTGCATTCACCATGTTGCCTTAACTTTATGATAAGTTCCTTTATGACAGAAATCTTTATCCTTCTGCTTTGGACTGACATTTAATACCAAATATAGTAGGAGTTAATAAAAAAGAAATAAGAAAAACCCAAACCCTTGTGATATAAAAGGTTAAAACAACTACTTCAGTTCTGACGCATAAAAATAGCTAACACATGATTAGAAAACACAGAAAGATGAAAAAGCAACTTCATATACATATTCACCTCCCTTCTTTCATCTGATTCCTGGCCCTTCCCCACGTTTACCCTCACAGGTCACTAGCCTTTTCACATTCTTTCCTTAGAAGGAAACCAGATTCCCCCGATGAATGTAATCTCAGGAGAGGAACTGCTTTTTACTGGAAACCTGCTTTGACTGGAAGCTATAGGAAAAAAGCTCACTTTTATTATGTCATGTTCTTATTCCCTATATTTTCTCCAATTATTATAAATGCATTCATGGCTCATATAGGAATTCCAAATAAAATGGTTTAAGCCACTGTATTTACACAGTCCACTCAAAGGAGGGAGTTTTACTAATTACTAGCCAAAGAAATGTGTGCCCAACTTGCTTCATAATGAAAAACAGTCTCTAGATGAGTAAGTCTTGGTAATGATATGGTACTAGCAGACAAATGTATAAAAAGTGCTTTCCAAGGAAGCATTTACATTTCCTTAGAGGTATCTAGTTATTTTCCTATATTTTTAGATTAATTTCCTTTTAATGGTACCTGTTCTAAGAAGCTAAGGCAATGGACTTCTGGAAAAAAATCACATTTATAACCTTAAGTTCTGATCTATCAGATCAGATATGAACATACTATAAGTCAGAAGTTTCTGCCAGTGATGTTACATATTAAGATACATAAATATTCACTGAATATAGTATATAGTAAGCAGTATATTTTAGGGAGTAATCAAAATGCTGACACATTCTAAACTCTTGGGAAATTGCTTTTGAGGAAGAATATACATTCATAGTGACATTTTTAGATCTCCTAAAATTTTATGGTGTGGGAATACATGATGAAAAAAAAAGCACTGAATTTGGAATCATGACAAGCTGGCTCTAATTCTGGCTTTACCACAAACTAACAACCTGACTATACTTATTTCTCTTCTTGTTCCTAAGTTCCTCACTTATAAAATATAAAATGTGGCTATTCATACCTGAATTTAGGTTTATTGTACTCTGCAAAGTAAATGTCCCTACTTGGAGTGTACTGACAATGTCATCCTATGACTCCTTTATGGGGAAGTAGAAGACACTTATTTGAGAGGGTTTAGTAGTGTTCTTCAGGGGTTGCTGATACTTACCATTTCATTCATTCATTTGCATAGTCATTCATTCATTCCATTAAAAGCAACATATTCACATGAAGTATTTTAGCAGATTATGCAATTATCAAATACATTTTGAATACTGACATAAAATTAGCATAAATTAACATTTGGTTTGTTTTATGCTTTACTAATCAAAAGAACACATTGCTCTAAATCTTCTCAAAACCAACTAATTTCCAAAGTATTTCAGGCAATGATAGTCTCTGCCACATCAGGTACAGAACATCAAAAGTAAGTGATAGATTCAATATAGAATGGCTCCTGCTCTGCCATCTTCTCCTTCCCTTCCCTCACCCTTCTGTCACTCAGCGTAGCCTGGGAAACTGCAAATGTAGCCTGGGAAACTGACAACTTAGCCCCAGAAACAATAACTTGGCTTGGGAGACTGAAACTTGCCCTAGTCCTTACCTTAGCCCAGTACATAGAAACCTATCCTTGATCAATCAGTAGTGACCACCTATACTCCCCTCTGCATTTTGCCTAACAACCTATTCCTCCCTCTGCATTTTGCCTAGCAACCCCCCTACCTATATAACTTCACTCCCAATGGTCATAGTTGCTGCTCTCCCATTGTGAGGCAGCCTGACAGCTTCCCCAATAAAGCTTGTCACCACCACCCGGTGTTTTGGCTCATCTCTATCAGAGTTTGGCAATGATTTCTTGGAAATGACACCAAAAACACAGACAACAAAA
The DNA here is from genome assembly GCA_004026885.1 of Lyroderma lyra. Taxonomy (NCBI): domain Eukaryota; kingdom Metazoa; phylum Chordata; class Mammalia; order Chiroptera; family Megadermatidae; genus Lyroderma; species Lyroderma lyra. The sequence continues at coordinate 16,067 of PVJL010004383.1, forward strand.
ATAAAAACAGACAAATGGGACTACATCAAACCTCACATGTTTTGTGTGCCTAAAGACAATCAAGAGAATGAAAAGGCAACCTATGGCATGAGAAGAAGTTATTTGGTGATAAAAGGTTAATATCAGAATATATAAAGAACTACAATTCAACAACAAAACATCAAATAAGCCATTTAAACACTGAGCAAAGTACTCAAACAGACATTTCTCCAGAGAAGATATACAAATGGCAACAAGTAAATGAAAAGATGCTCAGTAGCACTCATCATCAGAGAAATGCAAACCAAAATCACAATGAGATACCACCTCACATTCATTAAAATGGCTACTATCAAAAAACCAGAAAATAACAGAAGAAAGGCAATCTTGCTACATGCTAAAAACATGGATGAACCCTAAGGACATTATGCTAAGCAAAATAAGCCAGTCACAGAAAGACAAATACTATACACGATTCCACTTATATTAAGTATCTAAAATAGTCAATGTTATGAACTGAACTGTGTCCCTCCAAAATTCATGTTTAATATGAATAGAGGTAGGGCTCTAACCCCCAATGTGACTGTATTTGAAGACAGGGCCCTTAAAAAAGGACTTAAGTTGAATGAGGTCCTAAGACCAGAACCCTAATCTGATGAGACTGCTGTCCTTCAGAAGAAGAGACACAAGATCTCTCTCTTTTTCCCCACCCCGGCTTTCTCTCTCCCTCTGTCTCTCCAGGAGATAGAAAAGACACCATATGAGGTCACAGAAAGAAGGCTTACTAGAAATCAATCCTGAAAGCACCTTCATCTTGGACTTCTAGCCTCCTGAATTGTGAGAAAATAAATTTCTGTTAATGTTTAATCTATCTATCGAGTCTGTGGTATCTTGTCATGGTAGCCCTAGCAGACTAATACAGTCAGATTTATAAAAACAAAAAAAATAGAATAGTGGTTAAGAGGGCCTGGGGACAGTGCAAAAAGAGAGTTATGATTAATGAGTACAGAGTTTCAGATTTACAAGATAAAAAAGTTCTGGAGATCTCTTTTACAATAATGTGAATATACTTAACATTACTGAACTGTAGACTTAAACATGGTTAAGGTAGTAAATTTTGTGTTATGTGGTTTTTAGAAGAATAAAAAAATAAACAGAATTTCTAATTTCCTGCTGAAATAAAGGAATAAAAAGAAAAAAAAATACTACTTCACAAATAGAACAACCATTAATACTATTTTATGCATATGAAATGTATAATGGTATGGTTCACATTTGTTTTTATTTCATTAGAAGAAGCAATAATGCTATCTTAAGGCAAAAATAACACTTCTAGTTTAGAAGCAATATTTACCAATATGTAGCCAACAGAGAGAAATCTAATCAGTTTATAAAATTTAATCTTCAAATTCCACTAAATCTAGGGGTGAATGTATCATATCATCAACATTTTCTTCCTTCATATATTTTGCAATAAAATAGTTCTCAGTTCAAATTCTTCAGATTCCTAAATTGGGAAGCTTTTGAACAAAGTGGGAAGAACAACCAGCAATACTAAGACTCATATAACTCACACTATGAAGAGAATTCAATTTAACTTAAAGAAAAACTTATTTACACTTAATGCTTACATTCCCCTAAGCTCTTTTCTCTTAAAAATATGAGAATAAAGGACTTGATATCTATGAAATTCCTCATCATTTAATTTAAAAAATCTACTCTTCATGTTTCTCTAGTAGAAAAAGAGAAGTATAACAATAAATACATTATATTTTACTACTTATTCCATTTATTCTAAGAAAGTTAATATATAAGAACATTCATATAGAGAGCTTGGCTCATGCCACGATAAAATTTCCCTTATTTGCTGGCCTAAATATAATTTCAAGCAACTGTGGCTATGACACCCAAAGAAAAAAAGGTAGACACAACTTGATTTTAGGAGATAATCTAGAACATTACTGGCATTTTGGGCTGGATAACTTTTCATTGTAGGGGTTCACCAATGCATTTACTTCTATGATGTTTAAAAGTACCACTGGCTCTACCTACTAGATGCCAGTAACTGCCCCCACACACACACTGCCACCAAGTTGTGACAACCTAAATTATCTCCAGACATTTCTAATGTCCCCTGAGGGGAAAATTACCCCCACCTAGAGAATACGAGGCCATAGGTGAATTGATGAATTATTAATAGCAGAATTAAACTGCAGAAGTTAGATTCCAAAGCTAAAACGGTAATATTTAGTATCTAAACTGACATGCAAACTAAAGAATATGAGTTGTAGGATAATTGTGGGTGAAGGGAGACGGGGGTAAAAAAATAGACTTCAAAATGTTAAGAGACATATGTGTCTATTGCTAGAAAGAAAGAACATTCTAAAAATATTACCAGCCACTTTTTGTGTGTGCACAAGGAAATAAAGCCATAGTTACATTTGCTATTTTCCTCTTTTAGACTACCATCTGGTAATCCATACTTCCACTGGAAAAAAAATTCTAGCCAATTGGATTAAAATAGTTAATGCACCACCCCATGTACCAAAAATATGCCAGGGAGTCTACAGTTTGCTCAATCATGCCCAAAAAGAACAAAACTACTGTCCTTAAAAGACAAAAGCAAATAACTCATAGGATACTTACACAACTTGGTGAAATTCTCTTCCTACGTTTGGGGACAGAGAGTCAAACAATAGCAGCAGGAGAAGCACAACAAAAAGTGGTTACATAGAACAGGCACAATGAAGTAATCAAACTTATCTAGTTGATGTCAACATATCCCCAAGCCATATGGAGTTAAAAAAATAAAATAGTTCACTAAACAAATACAAAAGTATACAACCTACAATAGTTATTATATTTCTGATGCCACAGGGATTTATTAGGTATGAATAAAATAAAGGAAGAGATGCATTGATCCTTGTAATACTCATCAAGAAAGGCAGTGTAAAGACTCTTCATTATAATGAACACAAGGTTCACCACGATAGCTGAATCTACTACTACCTCCTTTTTCTTAATACCTAAAAGTTGTCAAAGAACAAACTGGTACATCTAGGCTAGTAAATCCTTTAAGTTCTTTCACTAATTCATAAAAGCAGACAAAAACCTACAGTTAATAGTAGATGAAGCCTTCTTAAGAGTCTTTTCTTGTTCTAGTGAAGAGTATGGATGCTAATTAAATCTAGATATTGATAGCAAAGAATAAATTCATGTGTGTTAAAAACTTATAGTTAACCATTAAAAATCATTTTGAAATAGATAATTTTTACTTTTAAATCACTGAAGACAGAATGACAGAGAGAGGGCAACCAATATAAAAGATAGCAGACTAAGTTCAACTATATCAATAATGGTGATAAATGTGAATTAATTAACTATTAAAATAGACTGTCACATTGGAGTTTCAAAAATATTCCAGCTACATGCAGCCAGGTATATGGTAATAAGACATACACCTAAAGTAAAATAACACATGACAGCTGAAAATAAATGGAAAAAGATATAACAAATCAACAATTAAAATAAGAAAACAAATATAGCAATACAGTAATATTAACATCAAGCAAAGTAGAATTAAAGGAAAACATCAAGTGGAAGAGGAACAAAATCTCTTATTAATAAAACATGTAAATAATTAGTCATTGTCAAGTCACAAATGTTAACATACCTAGTAACATAGCTTCAAACTATACAATGCAAAAACTGATATCAAAACCAGAAGAAAATGACTTTCCATAATTATAGTGTGATATTTAGCACAACCTTCTCAAAAATCCACATCTCAAATTAAAAAAAGAATATAAAAGCTTTTAATAAACTTGACTGTATAACCTAAATATATAAAGGTATATATGTACATATATACATACATGCTAGTAAATAGAAAATATAACCAATTAACAACTTAGTCTATGTATTATAACACACACACACACACACACACACACACACACACACACACACACACACAAATATAAAAACCTCAACAAAGTTCCCAAAGCATCAAATAAGCTAAATTCTCTGATCATGCCTCAATAATACAAAACAATAGTCAAGTGGACCTATTTCATTTAGACTGACATCTGATGGGCAATATCTAAATGGCAGTTTGGGTGACGGTGCAGAGAAATGGACATTTATGGAAATTTCAGGTGGAAATATAAATTTGTAATATCTTTTTGCAAAACAATTTGATATTATCTATCAAAATTTTAAATGTCACACTCTTAGACTGAGCAATTCTACTTCTAGAAATCCTTTATAAAAATAGTACACATAATCACAAAGCAAATGTACATCAACATACAGTGCAATACTAATTGCAGCAGCAGCAAAGTAGAAACCCAAATATCTATCATTAGAAAAATGGCTAAATTATTTATAGTACATTCATTTCATAAAATGCCAAGTACTGACATGGAAAGAATCTCCAAGACACAGTGTTGTTTATTTTTAAGTGTAAAAATACACATATATCATTCAAACTATGTTAAAATGCAAGATAATATCAAAGGAGTGGAAGAATACACAACATACTTTTGATTTCTGGAGAGGGAAATGATGGAGAACTTCCATATTTCACTTTATGTTTGTCTTTACTGTTTGAATATTTCATGATTTACACTGCTTGCATAAAACAAAAAGGAAAAGACAAGCAATACTGTTTAAAATTTTCTTATTTACTTCTCAAAAAAGACTAGGATCTTTCTGTTCTTAGAACAAGTTTGATCGAACACATTTAAGAATACAGGACAAGTATAAACTTCCAATCTGTTCAAATAAGAACACTTTTTGTTTCATCTGCCAAGAATGCTCTTTCCTCAGATACAGCTTACTCCCTCACTTCCTTCAAGTTTTCTACTTAAATATCATCTTACCTGAGGAATCTTCCTTGACTCTGCAATATAAAATGGCAACCTCCTACACCCCTCCTACCACTGCCCAACTACTTCACCTAGCTTTGTATTTTATTAGAGTATTTAACACCTGTGTCTTAGTGCCCTTATCTCTAATTGGGGTGACAACAGTACCTACCCCACAGGGGTACTGTTAGGCATAAATGAGCCAAAAGCCCTTAGATGAGTGCTGGGCTCACAGTAAGAGCCACATTATTATGTGATTTTTTTTTTTTTTTGGTCTGTTTTGTTTATAGTCTGCCTTCCCCCTATTAGAATGACAACCCCAGGAAGCAGGGACTACATTTTGTTTCCTATTGTATCAGGAATGCCTGGAAAGTGCTTACCAATAACTATTCATAGTTGTTGAAGCCTGATTTAGTACTGCAGCCATATGTATAAACAGCTGAGATTACAAGAAAAAGGCCAATTGTTTTTAGCAAAAGCAAGCTTTCTGCACATTAGCATGAGTCATCTGTCATAATTCAATCTACTTTGAAAGCATAATATTTAGCAATACAACTCCTAGAATCTTCAAGTAGGGAAGTGGTACAGTATCATTTAATGCATTACTTTCTTAACACCAACATGGCAATAGAACCTAAACTATAATGTGGAATGAGAAAACAAAAGGACAACTTACTTTTCATTTCTGCCTGTGATGCATGGCTGGTAGAGGACCTTAACAGAATTCCATGCAGAACTGGAATATGTCTTTGATTTATCTTCCAACAGGGGAAACTTTTTGACACTTTTGGAACTTCCCAAAGATTCAATCACCAAACTGTCAGAGTTTAAAAGCCATAGCTAAAGATATGGGGAGAAAAGTCCAAATATAAGGATATCACTATCTTATCCATATCTTATACCACCACTCAAACAAAAACAAAACTATAAAAACATCAGAAAGAATATAAGAGAATATGAGTATGTATATAATTTTTAAGGATAGTCTTACAAAGTATAAATATGGTAGAGCAACTGATATGATAAAGTTTTTTAAAAAATGAAAAAAGAGACAACCAACTCGGAGAAAATATTTAATACATATATAACAAAGTTATTACCTATAATATATAGCACTTCTAGAAATCATAAGGGAAAAATACCCAACCCAATGGAAATACAGGCAAAGAATATGAACACAAGAATTAATTGATAATGATATAAAAATGTTACCATAACTAGTAATAAGAAAATGCAAAATTTGAGTGCCAACATTTTTCACTCATCAGATTTGCAAATACAAAAAGACTGATAACATGAAGAGGGATTTGCATGGGCATTCCCATAGGCTGCTGGCGGAGGAGTGGTTGGAGGTTTGGATGCATGTGATTCAATGGGGGAATACTCCCAAGAGAAAGCAGGTTAAGGGAAACAGGGTAAGGCAGAGGAAGGAGCTAGGCAAAGGATGTGAACTCACCTGGGAGTCTGGCTTCAGCCTGACCCACAGGGAGCTCTGCAGCATGAACTGCAACTACAGTTTATTCTACCTTGACAGAAGAGCCCCCAGGGCGATTTGGGCTTTTTGTACCTCAGGGTCAAATCATTTGTAGTGGGCTGAGCAGGGCAGGGTAGGGGACAGGGGAGACAAGAAACTCCCTGGTCAAGGCAGCATCTGTCAGGTTAGGATTTGGGTGGGGCACCGTGAGTGTCCACTATAAGGGATAAATTATATATAACTTTTTTGGAGGATGATAATTATCAGAGTTTAAAATATACAAATTCTAATGCTGTATGAGAAGAGAAAGATCTGTTTCTAAAGTACTAAAATTCATGTGCAAAGATGATTTTTACTGCAGCACTCTTTAACAGCCATACAATGGAATTCTAGTCATTAAATCTGATCCATATTTACACTGACAAGAAACAATCCTTATGATATACTGTTGTGTGAAGTAGGCATGTTCAAGAGAAGTGCAAATCACATGATTCTGTTTTGCTTTTTTTATAAATAAATGCCTAAGATTTGGGCTTTTTGTACCTCAGGCTCCAATCTGCCCTATTATATATATACATATATAATAGTTGTATATAGATAGGGAAAAAAATGTTGAAGTACACATATCACACTGTTAATGTTTACCTTCCTTCCAATACCATGATGTAGCAGCCCAAGAGAAGAGACAAGATGGGGGAACTACCACTTCTTTTATATTCTTCATGTTGTCTGAATGTGTTTCAAAATGTATTACTTACATAAAAAAGACACTTTTTAAAAATTTAAATATATATTAGTAGTAGGTTTAAAAAGTCCTACTGATTTTTAATTTGAAAACCTTGCAATAAAAAATATTAAACCTGATTTCAGACTCTGAGGTGTATTTAGTATCAACTTCAGTCAAAAAATATTTTGCCTTCAGATAGAAATTAAGCATGGGTCTGCTGCCATAATGAATGCCCAGCTACAAAGCCACACAATCTCAATCCCCTCCTTCCTTTTAGCTACCTTATTTCTCTACTGCCTTTCCAGTTCCTTGAAGGCATTTTTTATCTACCCTGAGCACCTGGAACAGTGCCTTTCAAATAAAAGTGTTCAATATATGTTGACTATTGAAATAAAATAGATAACAGGCAGAGAAAAGGCTTGGGCTCTGATTCTTGGATTTTTGCATATTATAAATGTCCAAAATTCTTTTCTGCAGAATATTATTTTTAATAGAAGCAGTGTAGTATTAGATGTTTGTGATACACGTAGGAGATGATTTGGCGAATTGAAGGAGCTGCTTCTCCAAAACCTGAACTCCAAAACATCAGTGTTGAAATGATGATCTCAGAGAGATATCCTGTGTTCACTGCAGAATTATTTGCAAACATCAAGATATAGAAACAATCTGAATATCTATCAATGGATGAATAAAGAAAATGTGGCACATACACAGAATGGACTATTATCCAGCTTTGAAAAAGAAGGAAACCTTGTAATATGTGACAACATGGATAAATTTGAGGACATTATGCTAACTGAAACAGCCCAGAAACAGATGGATACATACTGTATGATTCCATTTACATTAGGAATCTAAAATAGTCTACTCATAGAAGTAGAGAGTAGAGTGGTGGTTGCCAGGGACTGGGAGAGGGAGAAATGGGGAGTTGCTAATCAAAGGGTGTAAAGTTTCAGTTGGGCAAAATGAGTAAGTTCTAGAAATCTGCTGAACAATTTTGTGCCTATAATTAACAATACTGTATTATGCACTTAAAAATCTGTGAAGAGGGTAGATCTCATGTTAAGTATACTTACCACAGAACAAATAAACAAACAAAGAGAAACATGCCTAAGAGAATCAAATTTTTAAAAAGTGACGGACAGAACTATATTAATACCAACCAAAAAAAGCCATTAAAAACTGAGAGTAAAAAATTTTATTTATGGTATGAGCTTTTACAAAACAGGAATCAGGTTTATTTCTCTCTACATCCCTAATACTTAGCACAAAGAGGTCCTCAATAGTTTGTTATTAAATTAAGAGAGTTTGATTTGTGAAATAAACTAATACTAAAAATTCAATTTTTTGACTATCATCTTATTTACTTACTTATTTAATTTTATTAAATTTATTGGGTGACATTGGTTAATAAAATTATAGAAGTTTCAAGTATATAATTCTATATAACACATCATCTGCATATTGCATTGTATATTCACTCAAAATTGAATTCTTGATCAATTATTTTCTAGACCTTAGAATTAGGAAAAAAGAATGACAAAAACTAAAGAATTTCAGAAACTCTAGATTACTAGGATACAAAAAGCTAGGTGAAATAATTTCTTACCAAGATGTATGCTTTGCCATCATGACCTTGAATGCTGAATCTAAAAGTGCTTCTAGCAGAGGAGAGTTCCACCAGACACTGGGCAATAATGCTCTGTACAAACTGAGACCTGTTTGAACAGAAATCAATTTTCACAATGTGCCTCTCATAATAACTCTAACTGGCAAAATGAGCCAAGAATACTCCCAGAGTAACTAAAACACAAAGACATGTGCATGCTAGACTTCTCTGTATGCTGCCCATTCCCTCACAATCTGTGCTAATGTGTATTTCAATATATTTTAATGTAATTGTGTTTGCTCTAGTCTTCTTATATCCTATTCTCCAATCCTTAACACATTTTCCACCCTACACCTAACTATTCCCTGCTACTGAATAAAAAATACGATGTTAGACAAGTCAATATTCCATTTGTACTTTAGCACATTAAACAGTGAATAACTAAGTTTAAAAAGGTGAGACATTTCCTCCCAAACATTAGACAGCATTATATACAATGTTTTCCATTTAGATCCTCTCAAAGGGTCAGATAGGAGGTAAATAATCAAAGTCTACTGGAGAATAAAATTCAAGGTTATATACATATTGCCATAATTTTTAGACATCAATAAATGAACTGGAATAAAGATATATTATAGCTAACTTTTGTTTGCAAACTAAAAAGATGCAGCAAAAAAAAAAAAAAAAGAAAGAAAGAAGGAAACACTAATGGATTTGGTTGCGAAGTACCATTATTTTTTAAAACACAGGAGTCATTTGAAAATTGACCCATGTTTCAAAATTTTAATGTCAAATTAAAACCAGAAATAATTACTTGAAAACCTATTAATGATTAAGTATAAGACCTTGGATATCTGGCATACAAAATGCACAAAAACCTTTCAAAATCAGATTTACATGAGCACATTTGTCTATACCAGGTATGTCCAACCTGCGGCCCTGGACAGCTTTGAACGCAGCCCACCGTAAATTCTTAAAACATGAGATTTTTTTTTTGTGATTTTTTGTTTTGTTTTGTTTTAGCTCATCAGTTATCATTGCTGTTAATGTATCCTATGTGTGGCTCAAGCAATTCTTCTTCCAGTGTGGTCCAGGGAAGCCAAAAGGTTGGATACCTGCTGCCTTACCACTGCCAAACTGTCTGTCTCCCCACGCATTCCCCATGACATCCTAAGGCAGGAGCTGGGCATGGAGGCCACAAGGGCATGGAATATCTAGGAGACAGAACTGACCCTCTCTCAGGAGTACTGTTCCTTCCTCACTCGTACACCTCACATCACCCTGTATGGCCCCGGAAGATGGCTGGTTGGTCAATGACGGGTAATATTCCTCAAGGAAGGAAAAACCAAAGACAAGCACAGTCACATAGGGGCCATCAGGAGAGAGCTTGGGCTCAACAGAAGTGAGGCATAGACCCTCACCCCTTCTGAGGTTAATCTCCTGCCCACTGGCTGCCATGCTTCCCACGTGCAGCTCAGGTTGAGACCCCATAGATAGATATCAATCAAGCTCCCTTAGGGATGACTTGGGTACTGGGGTGGTTTAAGTACACTGAGTCCTTGGGGCTATGTGTATGTGTAAAAGCACAATATGTGCTGGAACACAATGGGGACTTTTGGGAAAATAGCCATGAGGCACAATAATCACAGACCTTGGAAAAAAAAGTTTCACTTCCTCATTCTGTCCACTAATAAAAGCTATGCGTCAGGCCCGATTCGGGACTCAGCCCTTGAGGCTTGAGTCCCTTGGCCCCGCTTGTAGTCTATTCTTGGCTACAGTCTTTCTTCACCTTGCATCGCCCTTTTAGTTCTCCCACAGCTCTTGTAGTGCAGGACATGACAGATACCACTGGTCTATACCATTATGTAAGCAAACCATAAATATGAGTAAATCTTTTACATGTGTAGTTTTTTTGGTTCAAACTTTCCAAATAAAAAGAGGTATAAATATAAATTCCAAAATAACCAACTGTACCTATCTTTCCTTACATTTGAAATTAAAGAATAAACAAATTTGCTATTTGTACCTTGGTATGATGGGAAAATTTCTCTCAGATGGCTGAATCATTATCTCTGTCTTATAAAACTTAATTGTTTCTAGAAACAAGAAATAAGAAAATTAAACATTTCCCCAATACACTAATATTTTTATTGTGGGTAAGTTGATCCCAAATTATGACTTTCAGACTAAATATTTAATATGCTGGTAAAATGAACATTCAGTAAACTTTTTACAAAATAAGTTAATAAGAAGACAAAGCATTGATGGTTACAAGGAGACAGTCCTGAGACTTCAGATAGCTTGGTGTCATTTCAGAAGAGAATGCCCTAAGTGAGACTGGTGCAGCAGATGAAAGGTTATAAAATTAGTCACATGACAGCAACAGCTCATTTATCTAGTCATTTGGTTTCCTCATTACTACAGAGTAGTCATAAACCTAGAAGTCACTGAAAAAGGATTTTTAATCACAGTACCTCAAAGCCCTTTCGTAGATGCTGTGAATCTCATATTAGCATTTACCCAGAATTTCAGTGAGTCTATAAATGTACAATTCCCACCAAATGTAGTTATCTAATGACTAAGTTTACAGAAAAATATAAACAAAATATCCAGTAAAAATAAATATAAACATAACCATTTGGGATTTTTACAAATTCCATTAAAAATGTTTAATCTCACTAGTAATGGAGAAAATGCAAATTAAAATGAGATATTTTCTAGCATCACTTAAATGAAATAATTTTAATGATAAGGTGCAGCCCTGATGAAGATACGGAAAAATGGATATACATTCACATACTGTGGTCAGAATTGAAAATGATAATAAATTTCTGCAATGCCACTTGGCAAAAACCTTAAAAAAAAAAAAAAAAATATATATATATATATAAACACTTAAGAATTTATAGTAAAGAAATACTCACAGATATCTATAAAAATTTATCTATAAAGATGTCCATATTAATAATAGAAAAATGTTGAAAACAAATTAAATGTCTAAAAATTGAGGATGGTTGAATTACACTTAGAGAAGAAGATTCTATGCAGTCTAAAAATACTGTTCAAAATAATTTTTAATTGTTTTAATAACATGAAAAGATGTTCCTAATATTTTCTAAAAATGTCTTTAATTATTTAATACAACAGAGAAAAAGTCAAAAAATAAAATCAATAGTTAACAGATTATTATATATCTAGAGCTGTAATGATAAATTTATTTCTTCTTGTTCAATTTTCACTTTACTATTTTGAAGTCATGTTATTAGATGCAGAATCAAACCTTTTAACATTATGAAGTGTCCCTTTTATCCCAGCTATTGTCAAAATATCATTTCCTAATTTTATTATTACTGTTTTATACATTTAATATTCATTTAGTGTCACCTACATATTTACCACTTTCTTTACCAATTCTTCTTGAACTCAGACCTTCTATCAGGGGTCATTTTCTTCTATCTGATACTGATGCACAGTATCAGGTATAATTTCTTTTAATAAGAAACAAATCACTAGAGATGAGTTAACTGTTCTTTTATTTCTTTTTTCAAAAAACATATTTATCTTTGTCTTGATTCTTTCATACCAGGAAATTTTCACCTAATATAGAATCCTATGTAGGTTGACCTTTGTGCACATTAACACTATCATTCCACTGTCTTCAAAATTCCATTACAGCTCTTCCTTTGAAGGTGATCTGTCATTTTTCTTTGGTTCCTTTTAAGGGTTTTCTTTTTCTTTATTATTTTTCTGAAGTCTCACTCTGATGTGTCTAGTTATAGATTTCTTTTTATTTATTTTACTTGTACCTCATTTAATTAGAATTCGCTGGTCTTCTTGAATTGCTGTTTTTCTTCATTACTTTTTAAAATTCTTAGCAATTATTTCTTCAAGTATTGCCTATGCTCCATTCTATTTCTCTTTTCCTTCTAGAAGTCTAATTAAACATACGTTAGATCTTCTCAGTGTTTTATGCCTGTTACTCTCTCTTCTGTATTTTTTGCCTTCTTGTCTCTTTGTGCTGGATTACACATTTTTCTTCTCACCTATCTTCTGTTAATTCTTTTTTCAAGTTGTACCTAGTCTGCCATTAAACCACCCATTGAGTTTTAAGTTTCAAGTATGATACATTTCATACAAGTATGAAATTCTATTGTGAATCTTTTCCAAATATGTTGTTTCCTTTTCCTTTCACTATATTCAAACTTGTCTTTTAAATTGTTAAATTTAACAGTAAGCATGGCTGTTTTACAGTTTACATTTAATAATTCCAGTAACAAATCTGTTTCTATTGTTTGTTGTTTTTGTTGTTGGAAGTTGTTAATACAAGTCTAGTTTACTTGTTTGCTTATTTATCTTGCTTATATAGTAAACACTGCACTTGACAAATTATTTTTGGGAACAGTATGAATTTTATAATGAAGGTATTTTCCTACAGAGGTGATTTGCCTTTGATATTGCCAGGCACATGGTGTTATATCTATTACAAGGCAGATTAACTGAGTTTAAGATTTGAAATTCCTTTAAGTCCCAAAGGACTAAGACCTGTCTATAACTCCACAAGGCTGGTCCACTTCTGATTCCCATTCACAGTAAAAGTATGGTCCTTTAGGGTCCCATATTTTTGTGCACATAACCACCTACTAGGTCCCCATCTTGTGTTATCTTTGATTTTTGTTCTTACTTATCAAATCAATTAAAATAAAAATTATAATCTTAGAGGATTAGCAAATTATACATTTTTTGTGCGAACCTCTTTTGAGTTCACGTTTGTGGTAATTTACCCACATATTTTCCACTTACCTTGCTCTTCATTCCTTACTGTGGATTACAATTACCATCTGGTATCTTCCACTTTAGCCTGAAGAACTTTCTTTAGCAATTTTTGTAGAGATGTTTTGCTAGTAATGAACTATTCTCATCTATTTATCTGAAAATATCCTTATTTTTGCCTTCATTTCTGATGAATAGTTTTGTGCTGAATAGAGAATTATTAGTTGATAGGTGTTTCCCCATACCTGCTCAGCATTTTGAATATCCCATTTTAGTGTCTTCTGGCTGTCATTATTTCTATAAGAAGTCAGCCTTAATTGTATCATGAAATTCCTATGTGATGGTTTGTTTTTCTCTTACTACTTTCAACAGTTAGTCTACAACACGCCTTATGGAGTTTTCTGTTTATCATACCTGAGATTCATTGCAATTCTTGGAAATGAAAGTTATTATTTTTCACCAAATTTGCCAAGATTTCAGCCATTTTTTCTATGTACTTTTTTCCTGACCCTTTCTTTTTCTCACTTTCTGAGACTTGAATTATACATTAATTGAAACACAATATTGTCCCACATATCTGTGAGATTCTGTTCATTTTGCTTCAGATTTTTTTCTCCTTATCTTTGAATTGGTTAATTTCCATTAATCTATCTTTAAGTTCAATGATTTGCTTCCTTGTGTCATCTCAAATATGTGGTTTAGTTAATCTAATGAATTCTTCTTTACAGATACTGTTACTTTTTCAGCTCTGCAATTATCCATTGTTTTTGTTTCCTTGAAATTTCCAATTTGTTGAGATTTTTCTGTTTACTCAAGAGGTTTTTAAAATTCTTTGTAATATTGATAATAGCTGCTCAACATCTTTGTCTGCTAAATCTAGTATTTGTGCTTACTCAGCACTTTTTACAGAGTTCTATTTTTCCCTTGAGTAGAATCACTCTTTTCTGTCTCTTGGCATGGCTAGTAATTTACAGATGGAAGTAGTTTATTTTATGTACTACATGCAGCAATTCTGGATATTCTTTTGTTCTTTTAAGGGTTGTCAGTTTATAGATATAGTAGTCAGTGAACTAGCCTGGACTCAAATTGTGAAATATATCTTTCCACAGTGTGTAATCACTAATGGCACTGCTCAGTTTTATTTTGCTTAGCCTTGCTCCCTAGTGAGTATTTACTATGCCTGCATCATTTAGCTGTCAGCAAACATGGGGAGAAGTTCTGCTCAGAAACCTCAAGCCAGTAAGGCTTCTACCTTCTGTTGCCCAAAATGTGTGTGGATTGAACAATGCAATCCTAGGCACAGCAAATCTGCAGGTGCCCCCCAAGCTTTCAATTCGTATCGGATGCCGGCATCTCTTGTGTGCATGTATAGTTTAACAGTAAGCCAGAGTTGTGTGAAGAGTTGTTATCTCAGCCCTTCTGTTCCCAAAATTTTGCTCTTTCATTTTTAGTTTCCCTTTTGTCTACCCTGAGCCAAATCTACTACCTGTAGACAATAAAGCTGTGGATACTTCCTGCTCAAGTTGGGGTGAGGAGAATGGCAATGTCTCCAAGCAAAAAGGTAAAAAAATTGCCATTCTAACCCAATGCAGTAGCAGTTTCTCATAACTAAACACTTCTAAAATCATTGCTTCATTTTGGTCTTCCAGTGGTTGTCTTAAGAATTTTTTGAACTTGTACAGTCTTATACTTGCTTTCTGCAAAAGGAAATTGTCCAGTTCCTTTATGCAACCAGTTTTTAAAATGAAGCCCTATTAATTTACTACTAGAATAGATTTAAAAATAACTCTTACATCACCCCCCCACACTCACATATTGACCTCCTAATATCCTTATGTATAAAGATTTTGTTGAAATCAATATTCAGTGCTTACATTATTATGACTGTAATGATACCATGGCAATGTTTCCTTTCTTGTTCAACCTTCTGTTTTCCTGCAATGCATAACTACTTTTCCTTTTTATGTGTTTAGCTTTCCAAGCACCTTTACCTAATTCTTCCCATTAGATGAAGTGACTTCTCTCAGGATTATTTATCTCAAACCAATAAAGGAATTTATCGGTTTCACCTGACAACTGAAAACATCCTTACTGCCATCTTCTCACCCCTTGATTCAATCCTATCTGTTACTCTCTAGGCCTACTGCACACCTCTCACCCTGAGACTTCCCTATTTTGCGCTCCTGCACTACATAATGTTTTCCAAATCCCATTTTTTTTCTCTTTTGAGTTTAAATCTCTAGTTTTGGTGATAAATATTCTATGGTACATTCTTAAGTGAAATATACCTTTGTGATCTATATTTTAAAAATCTTATTATTTCCAGAAAAATTATGAAGCTATTACTTCACTGTCTTCTAGCTTTCAACACTGCTATTAAGAAGTTCCTTAATTTTATAGTCTAGTCCTTCGATTAGGTTTTTAAGTCATCAAATTCTTAATTCTCATAACTAAACATTCTCTAATTATGGACGCAGTATTATTTAATTTCTCAAAGGATGTTTATTATGCTTTTTAAAGATTTTATTCTATTTTATACATAGTTTGTTTCTTAGTGCTTTTACTCTGCTTATTAGATTATTTATTTGCTTTTGTCTCTTTCATGTTGGAGGCTTCCTCAAATATTTGTTGATTCTCAGCAATCATTCATATTTAAGTGTAAGGTAATAAAATGCTAAGAGGAAGCTTTTGGGTGCAGGGACAAGGCTTGTAGACTGCAGGAAGATGAATGTAAGTTCACTTTTTGTTGAACGCTTCAATGAATCAATGTCGGCAAATCTTTTCTCTAGTTAGTATTCTTCCATTATTTTGAGAAAGGGTTTTCCAATCAATCTCTCTCTCTCTCTCCCCCACCCCCCCGCCCCACCCCACCTCCCCAATCTCTTACCTTGAGAACATAAGTAAGTTCTAAATGGAGGAGGAGACTTAGGAGTCTTAGGGCTCCATGAATAAACCAAGTTAGTCATACTGCTTCTATCTAGTCCTGTCTCAAACTGTCTTCCCTGTTATCGGCTGCCTCCAAATTCTGACCAGTTCTGGGGTTCTACAGTGAGTATTGGCTCACTCCTTGGCTACATGATCTTCTGCAGACACCTAGGCTATACTTCCCCAAACGCCAAGTGTATTCCCAAGTGTCAGCTTCACAGCTTCCCAGAAAAGTCTGCTTAGACCTCTTGTTTACATCACTTCTCCATTTCTCTTTGTCTCTGTGGATGTACATAGTATTTTTATTCCTTACCTGACATTTTGACTGGGCTTCAGGGAGGAGTGAAAAGAATTTTTAAAAAAATCAATCTACCTTACCTAAATAGGTTTCTAGCTGCTGCTTAAAGGGCTTGCTTTCATCCTCCAAAAGTAACACTGAGGGTAGCATCCTTTACTCCTCCTCTTCCTCCTTCCTTTCCTGTTCGCTCTGAGCAAGTAACTAGCTATAAGATTCTGATGATTTAAAAAATAAAAATTGCCACCATCTGCCTTCCCTTAAGTACAATAACTTCACTTAAATCACATTTTCTAATTAATGATGTCAGAAACCATTATTCATCACCCACAAAGTTAACACAGCATGTTTTAGCTCTCTATTTTTTGAAACTCTATCTTTAAATAGTGATGAATTACCCAGATTTTCATTATTATATTTTGAAGTGCTATAACATAGACTTTATGTAAAATATAATTAACATTACTGGGGGAAAGAACAAGGAATGGAGTACAGAGAACTCAGAATGTGTTGTTTTTCATTTCCAGAGGTTCTCTCCCACAGCCCCAAAGAACAGCTGAGGCAGGGGGCCACCAGGAAAAGCAACTTCTCCATTGTCTCTGGCAACCAACTCTTCTGATTCAGGATTAGGATTAAGAAAAAAGCTCCAGTCTTCTTTAAGACAGACTTAAGTACAAACTTTACACTATTATTTTATATTTACAAAGAAGATACGAAATATGACCCAATGTTTCAATGCTCAAAATTCAATACTGTGTACTTACAAAGATCAAAATACACAAAGTTCTTAGCACAATGGATGATATGTTACTTGATTTCTAGTTTAAAAAGTATCAATTCTATAGCACATATTAATCATCTATTGTTCATCTGTATTTCCTATAAAATATCCTTCTATTGCTTTTTTAACTAAAAGGCAATCATTTTAGCTTTTTTATTATCAAATTCTTACCTGATGACATGGTCTCTCCCAACATTACCTTACAACGTTTACAAATTACTTTGGTATTTGCCTTTGGATTCTGTAGAACAGAAAAATGTCATTTAAATGTCATTCAGCTTTTCTTAAAAGGAATATATAATTTTAACATAGTCTCTAGGGTATACATTGAACTTTACATTTTATTTTGCCCTCTACTAAATACTGGGAATACATTTAGCTTGTATGTATATTTCACATGCAGAGATCATTTTTTTCAAGTCTGAGGACAGATAACGAAAAGATTGATTTTTCTAAACCTAGCCACTTCTTAATAATCTAAATGTTCCCAAATAATTTGAACAAGAAGTATCTAATATTTCTAAAAAGCACTTCCAAATATTCTAATCATTTAGAATTGCCAGATGGTAGGCAACAAAAGCAGAGATGGTAGGCAACAAAAGCAGAGATGGTAGGCGGCTTGTTCCATCCAACCTATGTGTATAGAAAGCAGAGGAATAAGATCTTGAACTCATATTATTTGACTTCTAGTCCAGTTTAACTTATGTAAAAGGAATCTATAATTCATAACCACCATTAGAAGTTGAAATTATCTAACCCAGTTATATAATTTTATTTTTCTATTTAAGATATGCATTGGAACGGGAAAGATGGCTAGAGTTCTGGGACAAATTCCTAAAACATTCTTAAAGTTCAAAAAGCCAAATTCATTATTTGGGATACAGATTAAAATAGCTAGCATTCACCTAATCATTAAGCAAACAAAAAATACTCTCTGATACAGAGAGCAGAGGGTGGTTACCAGAGGTGGGTTGGGGGGCGGGGGGACGCAGAAATGGGTGAAGTGGGTCAAAATGTACAAACTTCCAGTTATAAAACAAGTAGTGAGGATATAATATACAGCATAGCAACTATAGTGAATTATACTATATTGTATATTTGAAAGCTGCTAAAGAGAATAAATCTTAAAAAAGTTCTCATCACAAGAAAAAAATTTTTGTAACTATGTATTGTGACAGATGTGAACTAGACTTATTGTGGTGATCATCTTGCAATATGTACAGATAGTGAATCATTTTGTTGTACATCTGAAAGTAATATAATGTCAATTATATATGTCAATTATACTTTAATAAAAGTATTTTTCCTGATTTGTAGTTTATTGTAAGAGGTTATGTTATAAGCAATAGCATAGTGGTTAAGAGCTCAGCGTCTGGGGCCAGACTCCTAAGTTCATATACCAACTCAGTTATTTATTAGATTTGTGACCTTGGACAAGTTAATTACCTTGTTTTGGTTTCCTCATCTGTGAAATGGGGTTAATAGCAGTGTTTAACTTACAGAGTTGGTTATTAGGATTCAAAAAGAAGTGTTGTAAAGCACTATGCTAGGTACATGGCAAGTTCTAGGTGAACATTACATAAATATAATAGACTTTTAGCACATATCATTCAAGCAATGGCCAAAAAATCCATACTTTCCCAGAAAGGGACCATATTTTCTGCCTTTTACTGGATAGCCACTGTTTATTAAGAATCTTTTTAAAAAATTCTCTTTTCACATCTATAGTAATACCTTTGTTAAAGCCATACAGTATTTCTCGCACCCAGATATACTACGGTAGGGCAGACATCGTATAAAAGAGGGCACAGGGAGAAGAAAGTTCTGCAACTCTGGCCATTTGACGTCATCTCTTTTGGGAAACCTCAGAGTACAGTGGTGGTCTAAGTGAGGACATACAGTGACTTTCTGATGTGGATAACGTATGTATTAATCTAAGGAGTACAGTTATCTTAACAGATAACTGTAAGAGAGTACAATTATATTTCCCTTGACATAAGTAATTATTTCCTGAAAAATTGTAAAAGAAGCACATTTAAAATGAGTCCCTTGGATGTGCTGCTGGCAGCCGACAGAGCTGGTATTTATATTTAGGTTCCTTGGATGCTAAAGCGTATGCTTCTAAGCGCTATGCCAAATGTTTTCCAAACCGATTCATGGAATCAACTCAGTGGGTTACAGCCTGAATTTTTTTTTAAATGAAATACACTAGAATAGAAACTATCACAGCGCTTCAAACATAGGATAAGGACGACTTCAAGAAACTTTTATGTGTTTATATGTCTGTGTCTGTGTGTGTGTGTGTGTGTGTGTGTGTGTGTGTGTGTTTGTGTGTGTATATGTGTGCTTATTATCAAATCTTGATGTAAAAAAAAAATGTATGTTTTACTTTAGTGAGAGGTCAAAAAGGTCAAAAGCTACAGACATAGAAACCAAGGCAGGTGCCAATTTGTTCAGGTTCAGGCGAGGTTACAGGAAGAAGAAAGCTCAGGAACCAGGTATGCTCAACTGTAAGTCTGACATTTTGGCACTTCCATGCTTTCTTATAGTAAAATCTATCTGTATGGTTCCAAATTGGTATTAAAGATACTTTTTAAAGGACTCCACTTTATACAAAGTAAGTCAGGCCATCCTCATTAAGCCTTATCAAAAACTAAGGGCTTGGCTCTTAGGCCACTTACTTTGCTCAAGCCCGCTCCTACCTCTTTGGAGTATACTTTCTCTTCAATAAATTATGTCTGTTTCACCAGTTAAAAAAAACAACAACAAAAACAAACAAAAAAACAAACTAAGGGCTTTACTGAAAATTAATACAGGGTATTGGAGTAGCAATGTGTGAGATAGGATTTTTTTCTATTCAAAGCAGAAAATTTTTCATCAGGTACTCTGCCATGTATTTCATTTATTTATAGCACATTTCACTGTGTCTTTCAATGAAGCAGGAAAAGTGGCTCATGTTGGTTTGTTTTTAAAATAAGAGTCTACATTTTCATGACATAAGTAATCAGGATTTTAAAATTTGACCAAAAAAAGCAAATTGCCTCCAACAACCAAATGTGTGAATTTTGACTCAACAAGCTGACAACAGAATATATTTTAATAGAATTGGTAAAATCTGTATGTGGCCTTGATAGTATCAAGTAATAATTGTTAATTTTGTCAGGTGTATAAATGATACTGTGGTTAAGTATCATTTATAGGAATGAAATGACATAACATCTGGGATTTGCTTTAAAGCACTTCAGAAAAAAATAAACAATGAAAGGGCTAGATGAAGCATACTTTATGAATCAATATAATTGGTATACTGAGGTATAATACTATTGTTTTTACATTTGTGAATGTTTACAAAATCCAATACATTATTCTAAGTAAATAAAATAGCCATCCTTATGGATTTAACAAAACAAACTACCTAAATCAATAAGTTATGGCTAAGTACCCCAGGAAACAAACAAACAAAAAAAGGTAAAACTGGTTGCTATACTTGCCAGTTATAATATAATCAAAGTTCAATTTCATATTTTTTTTGTTCTTTAAAAAATAGAATGAAGTCATAAGTGTGGCTATACTTTCTAAGTCTAGAATAATTTTATGACATCTTATATAATGTAGAGGTGCCATCTTACCATTCCATTATAAGATGCAAAGTTTTTATTATGTTGATAGACATGAAAAATAGCACAAGTGACAACAAAGGCAAAAACAAGGAAATCTTCAGCAGATATCTTTGGAAAACAAAAGGTATATATTACTGCCCCACTAACAAAGACAAAAATAACATACTGCATAAACTAAGGGGATAGTGAAGGAAAGAAATGTGTTGGACTTTGTTATGCTGTTTTCAAAATCAGATCTTTTTAATTAAAATGTTACAACACTTCAAATTTTGTTTAAAGAGAAACTCTGCTTTGTAATGCATTTTTCTTGACCTATGCTTAAAGGAAAGAATAAAGCAGGTTGTGCAATGAAACAGCCTACCAGTGCGGGAACTCTACAGGGCAAACATCAAAGAAAGACACTGTTGTGAACTAATTAAATCAATATATCTGAGAAATGGCACTGCTGCTCAGAGAGGTGGATTAGTCTCCTGTCCTCGTTTTTATTTTCCTCTGTGTTGTTTCAATTTCTAAGGGCCCTTGATATTGTCTCGCAAAAAAAAATGTTTCCCAAGAGATACCATTAGGATGCTGTGTCACCATGTGACATTTCAAAACCCTGCTAGATGGCTAGACTGGATGATATGAGAAATAGGTTTTCAATAGCACAGAGCAGCCTTGTTCCCACAGGAGCCTTGAGAGAACTGTTTAAGCAGTCCCTCCAAATTTATGTTACTATTTCGGTCATAGGCATACTCTTTCAATTGCTGCAATATGAAATTAAAGTAAAATTTCCATCTAGGCTAACTTGAAAACAATCTTGTCAACAGCAGCTTTGTCACAATAGTTAATCTCCCATCGTCTCCTTCATACTAAAAACCGTAGTGTCTGAATATGAGAGTCTTCTTTTAACACATAGGATAGTTGTTCACACTAAGAGAAATTCTTGTAAATGGCACCCTATATCTGATAAAGAAAAACGTGAAAAATGTATTTTGATTTAGAGTGCAGAGTTTATCTAAAAAGGGAAACTCGAGGTTTCTCTTAAATCTTTCTTCACTTCTCTTCCACTCATATCCTCCAAATATTTTTTAAAATGTATAGCTTAATCATAAAAATGAAAGTTAAAACACGTAAAACAGTATAGTACTAGTATAGAAATTTAGATTAAAATATAATTTTAATATAACCACATTAAATATAATTATAACATTTATATTAACTTCTTACCATTTACCTCTTAAAATTATAGAAGGCTAAAGCACTGTAATTTAAAATGAACTATATTTAGTTAAAGGGATTTGTGTTTATGGTAAGAGGTGAAGCATGTAAGCAATCATGACAACTTAACCTTGCTATTTGATTAACTTCCTTAATGTCCCTCAAAATAGAAAATAGGTCTATAAACTAACTTACAACCTGAGAGCTACCCAATAGCTGCTTATTTCCTGAAGTGACTCAGTTCTCATTAAAAAAAAAAAAAAATGAGTTCTAAGTGAAATTTAACATGCATTACTGTTGTCCCTACCAATAATCAGATGTTAAAATGAAAATTCTCCAGAAATGATTTTCTTTACTTTTAAATCAGATCTGTAATGACTTGCCATCAGGACAATGATTTCTAGCAAGGGCCAAGTCAATGCCATTGATTTTCTTTTGAAAATAAGGTAAACCACTTGTTCTCAGCAGTGAGAGGAAATTGCCTTCTCCCTGAAGCAACTTCTATAGCAAGAAGAACCTACAGCACTAGCTTCATCTCCATGCTGTGCTCCTCCATTTCCTCTTTCTCCTTGATGGCATCTGCTTTTATAACATGAGCCAAAGTCTAGACTCTGGGCAGACACAGGAAAATACCTAGGCCTAACAGTGTAGGAGCTATCCTGGAGCAAAAGAAAAAAAGAACACTTTTCATTCAAATCGGGATAAAATAGACATTGATCATGGAATATTTTACTAAAAACAAGAAAGCAGGATACTTGGTTTATAAAATGGTGACATTCCCAATTCTGGGTATGAAGAAGTCTGCTTCCCTCTTCCTCCAGCCCCGGGGCTGTTTTGCTTTGAGGCAATACACTCTTTCTCTATCAATAGAGCAGAGCTGGACAACAGAGGCAACTGAAAACTATGGATTTCGGTCTTTAGAACATTCTGTGTAACATGACCTGAATTAAGAAAAGATTACAGAAACCAGTTTCTAAGCCAACCTCTAAATTAGCATTTATTTTGAAAAGATATTTTACCAATTTAAAATGGTTCTCAGGAGAAAGACTGTGCATCTTCACTGGGGCGAGTTCAGGTCTTGACTGCCACAAATCACTTGTTAAATTCACCAAGAAGAATGAATCTCCAATGAAACAGTCGTTCTCTTGAGGATGAAGTGGCTTATTAGCAAAGGGGTCTGGATGACAGCACCATTCTCCAACTAGAGCTCCCCAGTTCTCACTGGGCAATGGGAGCACCCTGATAAGCTTCCTAGTGGCAAGAGAAAAAACTATTTTTTACAGAGCAAAATGGAAATGTAGCATTTTTGTAATTAAATCAGCATGAAAGATGAAGGAAACTCATTAACCACATTGCTTGCAGTGTTTATTTCCCCTTAAATTACGTAAGTAAGATATTCTCACTATAGACAATTTTGAAAATGTGGACAGATGTAAAGAAAACAAAAAAAATCTTCTTTCCTTACCACCCAAGGACAAGTAACTACTTTGTACATGATGGTGTATTTCCTTGCTGACCTTTCAAGAGACATAGTTGTATACATGCATGCAAAGTCTGGGATCAGAGGATATACACAAACTGTATCTTGCTTTCATTGTTGTATTTAGTTATATCACGATTCTTAATGACTCCATTCTATTCCATAGGAATGCCAAAACTTTTTAGATCATTCCTTTATTATTAGATACTTAGGTTTTGAGTTTTGCACTACCAATAACACTGTGACGAAGAATCCTATTAGAAAATATGTATACCTATGTAATTATTTCCTTGGGAAAAAAATCTGACAAGTGTGAGATTACAAGCACAAATGATACATACATTTTTAAACCCAATACCTCTACTGGCAAAGTGCTTTCCAGAAAGGCTATACCAATCTGTAATTCTTCCACCTACCTTCTTCAAAATTGAATACTACCATTTTTTCATGTGTGGGTAAAATGTTTCCAATACCACTTTAATTGGCAATTCTTTAATTACTCATGTGATTAAAATGACTTTTACATCTATTGATCACTGTGTTTCTTCTGTGAATTGTAGTCAATAATTATTTTCCAATGAGGCATTAGTATGTTTATTAATTTGTAAAATTGTATTCTATATTAAGATTATTAATCCTTTGTTTATAATCTGTGACAAATATTCTTTCAGTTATTGCTTTTTAATTTGATTTACATGTTTTAAATTTCAAATCACCTAACCCCTTCTTTTGTGATTTCTCCCACTACTATTTTTATAAATTATTTTGCTCTGGAATAATTTTAGGTTTCTAGGAACATTATGAAGAGAGTACAGATAGTTCTTACATACATTTCACCCACCTTCCTCTAATGTTAACATATTACGTAACCATGGAAAATTTGTCAGAACTACAGACTTCATCTGGATGTCCCTAGTTTCTCCACTAATGCCCCCTTTTCTTTGTTCCAGGATCCAATTCACGATAACACATTACATTTAGTCATCATGTTTCCCTAGTCTCCTCTCGTCGGCAACAATTTCTCAATCCTTCCTTATTTTTCAGGATCTTGAGATTTTTGACAAGTACTGGTCAGGTATTTTGCAAAATATCCCTCAATTTGAATTTGCCTGATATTTTTTCTCAAAATCAGACTGGGGTTATGGGTTTGGGGGAAGAATATCACAGAGGTGAAGTGCCCTTCGCATCACATCATGTCAGGATGACTTCCATTGGTGATGTTAACCTTGATCGCTTGGTTAAGATGCTACCTGCTGGGTTTCTCCACTGGTAAAGCTACTATTTTTCCCTTTGCAAATGCTATTCCTTGGAAATGAGTGAGTAATTCCAGGCTATAAAAAAGGGAAGAGAAATTAAGCTTCACTCTGTCATTCTTATGCTTAACACATCCTTATAATTAAGAGTCCCTTATATTTGCTATCAGGTTTTTTTCTTTTAATTGTTTTTTTTTTTTTTTCTGGGCAATAACAGATATCTGAGACTTTACCAGGAGGAAAGCCAAACATGGTTTACCTCCATTGTACTCTAAATTAGGAAGATCAGTAGTCTAAAGGGAGAATAAATCAGAGCAGGATAATGAGGAAATTTTAAAATAATTTATCCTGAGAAAAACTGAAAATAGAAACATGCTCATTGTGAAGTCCATGAGCATTGTGAATTCTTAAAGCGTCCTGAATACTTGCACAGTTCTGTGATTTGTATGTTTTATATTTAAATGTTTAAGATTCAAATGCATCATTTTTTTAATGATTCCCCCATTATTAACCCTTTTGTTTGATTTGTCAATCAACTATGAATCTCATAAAAGAGCAATTACATTATGGAAGATATTTAATTTATAACTCCAGAGGACAGAGCTAAGCATAAGAAAGGCTGATTTTAGTTTAATAGAAAGAAAAACTTTCCCTTTCAAAACAGTAAATGCTGTGCCACTAGCATTGTTCAAGTTGCTGAGCCTGTTAAAAATATTAAGAAGCTCTTCTTTCAACATACATTTTCTGAAAGTCTACTATGAATCAGGCATTCTGCTGACACACAATATTAATGCATACAGTCTCTTCTCTCAAGGTACTCATGTTCTAGAAGGAGATACCGACGTATAAACAAGCAATAAAGCCATAATATAATAAACACTCATAACTGAGTACTGGTTCTAAATTCCTGTGGGGGGTGTTAGGGAGGGGCTTATATCCCTTTGACAATTTGATGAAAGTTTTATAGCCCCTTTCTTCAAATATACATTCCCACATGTACACAAATTCAGCATATTACTCAGGGCACTCAGATTTGCAAAACCAATCCTTGAACTCAGGGTGATATATACAAAGTGCTAGGGGAGTAAAGGAGTATACATGGACTTCAGACAAGAGGCAGCATCTGAGCTGAACTTTGAAAGATAAATAGGTGTGCACTAGGAAATGGATGGAATCAAGGGCATCATAGGTGGAGGAAACAACATGAAGATAGCATCAGGTCTGTTTAACTTATCACCGTATTAGTGTTTGGCACAGTGCGTGGCTCATAGTATAAGCTCTTAAATATTTGTTAAAAGAATGAACAAGCATATTTTGATATCTTTAACATGCTGGGACACTGGCTGGGTCTGTTGCACACTGAGATGAAAGGGTTAACAAATCTTTTCCTTTGCTGCTTAAGAATCTGACCTTTGGTTTAAACACCTAGCTCTGTTACCCTGGAAACCAAGTAGATGGTAGGCATCAATTATATTGCTAGGCAACACTGCTTATAGTAAAAATGATCCCTGATTGGTATATTGCATCTGGACTGGGAGGAAATATGAATGAGCTGTAAGTATCTGATGAGGATGGCCTGCTTTGGACTTCCCTGAATGCAGTTCTTTGTGGGGAACTGCAGAAACTATGTCCAAGAATTGTTACAAGAGATACTGGCTGCTTCCAGCCTAAGGCTTCCTCGCAGGGTAGTTCCTCTAACTGTCTGATGTGGATCTTGTACTTGGTGCTTGAAACCATGTCCCATTGGGAGATAAAAGTCCTCATATGGGTATATGACCTGTCACGGGTGGAACTGCTGCAGGATTCCTGATGAGAGGAACTCTGGATGATGCCCCTGCTAGTAACAAATGTGGCCTGTGGTAGTGTTGTGGGTGCATGTTTAGTTGAACTTGAGAAGATCACTGGTGGGCACTACACACACCTTTCCCATTTAATGCTCACTAAATCTTTGTAAGATTAAGAATTTTCATCCCTCTATTACGAAAGAGGAAAGGTAGACTCAGAAATGTTAAATAATCTGGACGAGTTCATAGAGCCTGAAATGATGAATGAAGGCAGGATCTTAACTCAAGTCCTCCTGGTTCCAAAACTAAACTTTTTCCCTTGGAAGATATTCCCTCCCCTGGTAATGCAGAACATGAGTAAAGGAGACTGAGAAGGTAGCAGAGTGGCACACTGTGTGAGGTATTATGTGCTAACCTAAGGTAAGGGGCAGGGACGTGGTTCTACAGATAGGTGGAAAGCATTGTAGAACTTTAAGCAGGCAGGTGATAGGTCAGATGTGAATTTTTACAAAGAAGAAGAAGAAAGCAAACAAAAGTGCCTGCTTAGAGTGGGAGTTAGCCTAAAGAGGCTCCTAGATCTTCTCCATCACTAAGATTCTCTTTCTCTTGACATTTTGAACGTAGTCCCCGTAAACAGATCCTCGATAAGGTTCAAAAGATAGCAGTGTCAAAATCTTGTACATGATCACGGAAATGAAACTACACCAAGATTTACAAAGATCTGGAAGACATGATGCACATCAGCACAAAATGTGGTATTTCAAACCTAACTTGAGTCCATATCACATTGAATAAAAGCTGTAATGTATCCCATAACTATTCACATAATACAACAGAACAAGAAAATACCTCATTCACAAGTCATTGCAAAGATAACAGCATACAGCAGAAATTTTTCTGATATTTAAAAAACAAAACAAAACATAAAACCTTTAAGAACAAGAGATGTATTTTAATCATAGTCTACTGGAAGTATATCTATCGAAAACTAAAACTTTGATGTGAATTACTTCCCAAGAGAACTTCCAAAACAAAATAAATACCACTTCTTTCAAGGTATAATAGTTCGTAGATAAAAACTTGCAGAAGCTCAGGAAAAGAGTGAAATGATCTCTTGGATTTTCTCAGGTTAAGATTTTATGATGAGCAACAACACAAGTTCATAATAAATGAAAATTTGCTAGTTATTTTTAATGCATCTTAAGCATAAATTTTTGAGGGCAATAACTTAAAATCGACCATTTTAATCTATGTAATTGATGTTTATTTAAAATTTAAACATATAGACAAAAAAATAGAATGCCCTTAACTTTAAAATCAACCAGTATCCAATCATTTATTGAAGGATACTTAAGTTGTTTCCATGCTTTGGTAAATAATGCTGCAGTTAACTTAGAGGTACATACTTGTATATCTTTATAGATAATGTTTTCAGACTTTTTGAGTAGATACCCAGAAGAGGGACTGCTGGGTCATATGGTTAATTCTATCCTTGGATAAAGAAGATATGGTTTATACGAGGGCTGTCCAGAAAGTATCCAGCCATGTAATATGAACAATAGAGACTTTTATAGCTGAATTTTTTTCTGGACAGTCCTTGTATATATTATACAATAGAATACTACTAGGCCATAAGAAAAGATGAAATGCTGCCATTTGTGACAACATGGAAGGATCTTGAAATTATCAAGTTAAGCAAAATAAGTCAGATGGAAAAGGACAAGAACCACATGATTTCACTCATATGGGATATAAAACAGAAAGCAACAAACCAACCAAACAAACAAAAAATTGTACACACAGACAACAGTATGGTGGTTACCAAAGGGTAAGGGAGTGGGAGCTGGTAGAAGAGGGTAAAAAGGGTCAATTATATGGTGCTGGAGGGAGATAAGACTGTGGGTAGTGAGCACATGCAATATACAGATGGTGTATTATATTATAAACCTGTGCACTGGAAACATAATGTTATTAACCAGTGTCACCCCAATAAACTTAATTTTAAAAAAACAGAAGCAGCTCAGGTGACATGGACAAGGTTTCCCAGCTACTAAGTGATAAAGCTAG
The DNA here is from genome assembly GCA_004026885.1 of Lyroderma lyra. Classification (NCBI taxonomy): domain Eukaryota; kingdom Metazoa; phylum Chordata; class Mammalia; order Chiroptera; family Megadermatidae; genus Lyroderma; species Lyroderma lyra. The sequence continues at coordinate 44,899 of PVJL010004383.1, forward strand.
AATTCGAATCCTGGTTCCATTCTCCACTCTAGCCTCTATGCCACGTGGCTTCCTAGTGGTCAGGATTAGGGAGAGTAAACACTATTTTTCAGTGTTAGCTTCTAAGCCCTCTAGTTCTCAATCCCATGATCACACAAAACAAATGATAAATTTCCTGCATAGGAAAAATCAGGACAAAAGGTAATGGTTTTTCAAATCCATCACCCTTTTCCAATGAAATACAAGTCTCAGCCAATGATGAATGAGCATATTCTCTACTATAAACAGCACCAGGAAACTGTTATAAGCAATTGAACTTGTTCCTACTGTAACTTTTAGATCCCCAATTTCTGTACAAGCATACATGTTTCAGAATCTTCGGGTGAGAATTAAATCAAAGCTGAAATAGCCTGAGAGAAGAACAACTTTCTCAGTTAAACTACAATGCAAACTAGGATCCTATGGACCTTTCAGGCTAACGTGGGCCTGCCCTAGAATGTGTACTCTGCAGCCACTTCAGCCCTCAGGTAACCTGAGTGAGCAAGGATGTCCTCCTTTCTTCTGTAGATTGAGAGTCACCTCATCTCTTTCCCGAGATGATCGTTTAGAGGCTGCTCTGCTCACAACCTCCTGCTCCCACCAGGGGAACTTGTGGCGATCTCATCTACTGGGATTCTGCCAAAATAAAGCAAGCAAGAGAGGCTGGTGGGAGGAAAAAATAAACACCCTCACATTTATTCAACTCAACCCAGCAAGAAATTGGTGATAGCACACTATTCACCAGGCACTGGTGGGGATGATGATAAGAAGAATATTATAATATTATAATAGTAATTACGGCAGAAGCTGCCATATTACTGAATGCCTACCCTGTGCAAGACATTGTTGAAACACTTAAAACTCATTCAATTCTCCAAACAACCCTAAGAAGTAGCTCCTACGGTTATAATATCTACATATCCGTAACAAGGAAATTGAGGCACAGGGTGGTTAAGTAACTTTCCCAGGGTCACAGTGAGTAAATGGTGGATGCAAACCCAGACAGTCTGGCTTGAGTCTGTACTACTAGCTATTACACTATACTGTACTCTAAATGAGTGAGAATAAGGAATACAGGGGTCAATAAGATTATTCTCACCCCTGAGTTTATAGTTTAATTGGAAAGACAGGCAAATAAACCTTAGAGGAGCACATAAACCAACTCAGTGTTCAGGGAAGGTTCCTAACAATAGACGCCCTGTCAGGGAAGGTTCCTAACAGTAGACGCCCTAAACAGAGGGAGATGGGTATGTGGGGGGCATTCCAAGGGGAAAGTAGCTTTCATTAAGCCCCAGGGTAGACAAAAGCATGGAGAAACTGTGAAACTATAGGCTGATCACTACAGCTGTACAGAGAATGTGTGTAAGTAATGGAGTGTTGTTTTGAGGGGAAGAAAAGAGGTGGAAAAGGGCTAAAACATGAGGATGGAGAGGTAAAAGGAGCCAAACTCATAAAGGACCTAGCAGGACATGCTAAGGTCTTCTGGAATTTATCTTAAAAGATATGGGAGGCCCTGGAAGGGTCTGAACAGGGGCACCAGCTGCATTTGAGAATACTCAGTAGTGTAGAAATGGTCAGATGAGGGTGAACTTAGAGGAAGGTGAATCAGATAAGGAGCTGACAGCCAGTGTTAATCCGTGAGGAGACAGCCTCAGCTGAGGCAGCAGCACTGGGGTGGAGGAAAGTTAACTTCTAAGTAAGCACTGTGGGGAAGGAAATAGCAAGAGTACCTGGTGACTGACATGAGGGGCAGGGAGGGACCCAAGGCACCACCACCAGGATTCCACCTTGAGGATGCAGGTAGAGGTTTAGCATGCGATGAGACAAAGAGCCCTGGAGGAGGAGCAGGTTTCAGATGTGGAGAAGCATCTCAGAGGAAATGCCTCTAACAAAGAATTCTAAATTCTTTCTTTAAATACAGTAGACCCTCTATTAACTGGAACTCAAGCAACTGGCACTTTCAAACAACCGGCAAAATCATTTTGCTGGTAGCTTGAGAGTATCGGTTACTTAAGTTCTGGTTCATGGAGAGTCTACGTACATTTCTCCAGCATCTACCAATCCCCATGGGTGCCGCTTAACTGAGAGTCTACTGAATTGTTAACAATAATAATGTTTTCCTCTGCCTTTCCAGCCTATGAGTGATCAGAAGCTGAAAATTCAGGGCAAAGGGTTTGTACCCAGGAAATAAGGAGACTGACAGGAGGAAGAAAGCAGATAGAAAAATAGTTAAAAGAGACAACTTGGGAATGCAAAAAGGAGCTCTTCCCATCTCAACAGGGAAATCCCAGCACATCATAAGAACAGGTTATAAGATTAATCTAATCATCAAGAAAAGGCTAATTTGTGCTTTATATGCTCTGTTTTAATAAGCAGGGAACTAGGACATGGATTTTAGAAAGGCAATGATAGAAATAGTTGAAAATAAAAGTAGTGCTGCAAAAGCTTTTGTTATTGAGAAAATTCAATTAACGTGGAAAACCTCGTTCACCAACACGATGGATAAAACATGCGAGAGATGCCACGTCTCTTTTCAGGAGAGAGGTGCTTCAGTGATCAACACAGGCTCTTCCGCCAAGATAGGCCTTCCTCCCTGACACCCAGCGTCCTATTGCTCCCCTTTTCCACCTTGAGAAGACCTATTGTTCTGTGATTGCTGGGAGTTTTATGGCTGATCTTGTTCAAAGTGACTTTAAGCTGGCTCTTTTTGAGGTCATACACTGTTCCCTTGGCAATTACTTCAAAAATTCCGACAGAAAAGAGAAAACCATTGCCAGGCACACAACTAACCAATGTTAAATACATTGCTTACCTGTCCCTTATGATGACTTCACCGCAGGATTGGCAATAATATGTGCAACAGTCTTGGGCTTGTAAGCTTTGAGCAAACATTGAAACCAGTTCTAAAGGAAACCAATGAAATAGCAAATCTTAGTGCCTTGGGGCAAACATGTTAACATATTTATAAGAGTTTCATAGCTACAATAAATTACCATCAATAAATACTGTTTATGATGTACCCAGAAGTAACATTTAATTAGGATTATCTGATGGCTCAACCAGAAACAAATATTGTGAAGTGTTTTCAAAAACAACAGATTTGCTAAGTGTTTCAGAGCTAGGTATTGCCCTAACTTATCTATGTAACATACTGTTATTTCTCTCATTCCATAAATACTACCAATATTAAGGAGGAGAGAGAAGGGCCTAGTTCTTTCACATCAAGCTAACCACACAGAGTTTCACCAGCCTCAGCTTTCCTCAACTGTGTCTTAGGTACAGTTTTTCATCAGTGTCACTGCTTGGAAAAGAAAGCTCTTAAGTTTAAGTTTAATTTGATTTAAATACGATTTATGTCTACTTTGGCACATTACCAGTATGTACAAACAAAATGAATCTTGCAGCTGGTCTTTATTACACAGGTTCCTGGGAATGAAATGGCTCCTAAGAACAATTCAATTTTCCAAGAGCAAAACTCAATTTCTGATTAAAGCTGTGGAAAAAAAATATTATTTCCCACATTATGTGAAGTGCGGCATACAGCAGCACGTTCTCTTGGTTTCCACTATTTTATCTGAGGAAAAAAAATTTTTTTCATTTCTCTGCTGTGCCCTCAAAAAAAGAAAAACCCACACAGAAATATACTTATTAAAGAATCTAAAGAAATGAGGTCATCTCCATGAGAATCAAGCAATTAGAATTTGGTTTATGTTACTTTGTATGTATTTTAAGGTTACGTTGCTCTGGTTAAGATATCCTAAATATTCTTTTCAGAGCCCATAAACAAATTTTCAGTGAAATACTCCCCTCTGCTGGTCACCCAACATGATCTATTGGCACAAGATCAAGTCAGAACTTTCTGATACAGTGGCATTCTGGGAGAGCGCTGCCACCTGGGGATGAATCCAGTGTTTATACTGCATCAGATTTTACTGTCGCCAGTAAGGGTCATGATCTGACCTATGTTACATTCAAAAACAGTACGACAATATGTTTACTATAGTCCTTAGAAGAAAGTTCTTATAATTGAAAAGTCAAGTTTTTAAGAACCTTAACCACAACTGAATCCTAAACACTTCAAAACTCACTTCCTAAAATACATTTTGATTCAAGTTTACATCAGTATGCATGTATTCATTCAGCAAATATTTATTCACTACCTATTATGTGGCAAGCACTAAAGCAATTAAGTACTGGGGAATCTATTTTGCATACCCTTTCAAGCACTACAGAACAAGTCTTTGAATGCTTTCTTTTTTAGATATTTGAGTAAAATAGGTTTTAAAAATGTAAAGAAAGAGGAGACCAAGAAATGCAAATAATATGCAAACCAACACACAGCAGTCAATTTATTCTGTCCTCCAGTTACAACTAAAGAATAATGTTGTGGATTCAAAATTTTTAAATAGTTCAAGTTTGGCTATTTGTATATTAACTGTTACAGAATATGGGTAGGCAACAAACCAATTCTGTCTCTAGAAAGTCTTCATACCTCCTCAGTATGGGACCAAATACGCACAGTCCCAGAAAACCAGCAGCAGATCCGAAAACACTCCACAATGGCTTTCACACCTGCCCTTTCCCAGGTTTCAGAGAGATACAACATTCCTGCTGTAGTTACTGTTGTCCATCATTGCTAAAGAGGTGATGGCTTCACGAGAGCCAGATTACCATGGCTTCTTCCTTGAAACAACACCTCCTCTGCCCATCGTGAGGTACACTCAGGGAGTGTTAGTCTATTTCCCATCTTAGTGACCCAGTCTTCTTTCCATGAATAAATATTTCAACTGTCATTCTTAATGTTTATCTTATGCTACTTAAACTTCATGATGTTTTTTTCCCTATTCTTTGTCTCTAAAACTAGCTCCATCCAACTCAGACTAGCTAGCTACTCATTAATCCAGTAATTGGCCAAAATTAACTCTCCAGCAAAAAAGGAGTGAAACTCCCTCTATTTTCTCTTTCCTTTCAAAAGCGTACATGGATACTCAGGGGAACTGAAATATGCTCCACATCTCTTAAATGGCTCTTCAAAACAATCCTGCTGACCCCACTTCTAGGTTGCATGCAGCTCAGATGAAAGGCTTAGTATAAATGAGGGAGCAATGAAGTCTCAGGGTATAGCTGTGAGAATTAAAATCTTTCTCTGATAATGAGCATCCCATCAATCCATTACAGTCTCTGTTCTCCCCTTTCACATCATTTTTAATCCTCCAAAGTATATTATGTACATGGTAAGAGATACAATAAACTTCTAATTTTATTCAATAAATTATTCTGAGAAACACTTCTACTATCTTACTGGATCAATGTGTCAGTCACGGAATATTGGAAATATGACAGGCACAGCACCAATCAAAATCAAATTATGCATCAAAGTCAACTTCAAAATCTTTATCGACTGTTCTATTTAATTGGAAATGTGTCTACATTTGATGGATGGGATCATGTCCATCATTCAGTTCCTTGATCAAATGCCACCTCCTCAGAGTGGGCTTCCTTAACCACCCTCTGTCCAACCCTAGTCGCTCCCTATACCATTATTCTGCTTTACTTTGCCCATAGAACTTTTCTTTGTATCCAAGTAATTAACTTGGTCATTATCTACTCCCACCTATTAGAATGTAAGGTCCATGAGGGTAGAGACCTTCCTAACTTGTTTACTTCTGTATCCCTAGAACCTAGATCAGTGACGAGCACATAGTATAAGGTTATGGTTATTGAATTAGTGAATTTCTATGTAATGCTTTAAAATCAACCAGGTCTTGCACAATTGCCACCTGATTTAATCTTCACATCAGCTGTGGGAGCCAGGTAATTTTATAATTAAAGAAACGAAGCAGGGGCTGTATGGGAAATCTCTGCACCTTCCACTCAATTTTGCTGCAAACCTAAAACTTCTTTTAAAAGTAAGATCCATTAGGGGGAAAAATACTAAAAGAAAAAAAAAAAAACGGAAATAAAGCCTCAGAAAGGTTAGGGGACATGTTCAACTGTACAGCTGAGAAGTGGCAGAAGTGACAAAGAACCTTGATCTTCTTGACCCCAGCTCTTCCCAGGCCACTGATCAGCAGCTATTTTCACATGGGTAAAGTCCAACTTTTCAAAGGAAAAATAATTTTGGGTTTATAATGCAGCACTAAATGCGGTGCTAGTATTACTCACTGGTGCTGAATGCCGCCTGCGCCTGCAGGCGAAGGTGCAGGCCGTCCCCAGCCACATACTGCAGCCCACGGCAGGAGGAAGGTACGAGCCTGACCTCTGCTGGCAGCCTGATCTCCGTGCAGCCCTCAGGCGTCTTCATCTGAAGCGAGGACGGCGTTATAGAAATATCCACGAGCAAACCTGCTTCTTTCGGCTCTCTGGTAATTAAAAATAACAAACACACAAAATTTCTCATTGATGAAAGCCACATGATGCAGGAAACAAAAGTGGCCAAGGGATCTTTCTGTTCCTCTTCGATAAAGGCCCTAAAGTCAACCATCCCAGAAGAGTAAGTGAATGGATCGTAAAGGAAACAAATCTATATCAATTTAGATCACGTCAGACAGTTCTTTACACTACTACTGTAAAATGAAAATTCTGGAACATACATTTTAATCTTGCTTTTTATGGTAAATGATGCATTTTAAAATGTGCACTTTCACCCCACCACTGCTGATAATTCTGAATCCCAACTCTTTCCTCTACCCTAATGCTTCATCTGTTCCAGCCTGGACCTTCATGGGCTTGCTCCCAGAGCCATTCTCCTTGCACAGCCTCATGCTCCCTATTTCCTCATGCTCCCTATTTCCTCCCACTGGTGGTATACCGATATATATCAGTATATATTATAATACTCAATATATACTGATAACAAAAGATGAATGTAAGTCACGTTTGACTGCTACAATTACAAGAGATGCTCAGAGTGGTTACCACCAGTATTTATGCAATACATAGATAACATCTCTCAAAATGTACATACATTTTTTTGGCACTCCCAGTATTTTTGGCAAGAGAATTCCACAAGACAGCATAAGACAGTGGCTTATTTAACTTCGCATCCCTTGACCCAGCATGGTTTGCATAGCCATAAACTCATTCATTCAACACATTTTTTTGTGTGTGAGTTCTACAATGTGCCAGGTACTGGGAATACAACAATTAACAAGACACCCTTCCCTCCAACCCCCCAAGTAGGAGGCAGGCAAATAAACAGGAATGATCAAGGGATCAATGAAAACTACAATGTACTTATCCATGATAAATATAGGGTACTAGGAAAGCTCTTGGAGGGATATAGTGACTATTAGAGTCAAGCACTAAGTAAATGTTATTGAATGATGAATGGATGAGTGCGCAAAATGTATTTGCTTCTGAGAACAAGATTACAATGACATTTTATTTAACTTACAATAATTAAAGTATTGTTATTTGATATACAGCATTTTGATAAGGATACCAGGATTACCAATCCAGTACACTACAATACACAAATCACTCAGAATAGGCAACAAAGAACAAAACACAGTCCCAGTCCACCAGGCACCAAAAGTACAGAGGGGGATAAACAGATACAGAAATGATCTTCATGTGAAGCTGAAATACACTTGGCATTATAACAGAGGTGTCACAGCACCCTGAGGGTCACTCTTTTTAGTGCAGACAGCAGGGGCAGGCCAACCACTTCAGTTCATCTAAATGCAGAATATGGACCATCTACATGAGTGTCATCTAATTAAGAGATCATACCATGTGTTCAGTCGCGAATGTTGGTTAGGCCTCTTAATTTGCCTTACCGAATCTTATGACTACTTTCTGGCTAGTTCCTTTTCAACGTATATGGATCTGCATTTAATTGGCAATACGGAATATCAAGAACCTAAATCTTTTCTAGGAAGACAGACTCAAACTCTTGAGTCACAAGTCCATTCTAAGAAATGTTTACAAAGTCATAAACTTCTAAAGCAGAGGTCAGAAAACTTCCTATATAAAAAGCCATAGTGTAAATATTTCAAGTTTTGCAGGCCATACATGGTCTCTGTTACATATTCTACTTTTTTTTTTTAAATAACCCTTTTAAAAAATGTAAAATCCATTATTTGCTCATAGGATGTACCAAAACAGCCTGAAAGTTAGATTTGGCCCATGGGTCATAGTTTGTCAACCACCTTTCTAAAAATACACAATGTGTTCATTTTGCTACTTCAGTGATTTTCGAATGGAACTGTGCAGCTGGCACTTGGAAGTGCCCAAAGTATAACACTGGGTTCCGAAGGCCCCTCTCACACCCCATTTCTGGCTTAACACTATTCTTCCTCTTACCCTTTCTGAAAAATTCAGCCTATACATAAGGCTGGGCAAGGTAGGCATTGATATAAGAGTAGGACAACCACAGTGGCCTGGGGTTTATGTGAGAAATCCAGCAGGGTGAGGAGGGCACCCACCACATAGCCTATGAGCTAAGGAGGGTCGCCCAGCAGGGGAGTCAGATCCCAAGATGGGTGAAGAGGAAATGTGAAAGGGAGTTGAGGAGCAGCTTAGCATGGGGTTTCAGCGCCTGTCTTAGCCCAGGCTGCTATAACGAAAACCACAGAGTGGGTAGCTTAAACAACAGACATGTATTTCTCACAGTTCTGGTGTCTGGGAAGTCCAAGACCAAGGTCAGCAGATCTGGTCCTTATTGAGGGCCCTCTTCCTCGCTTGCAGATGATCTTCTCATTGTATTCTCACAGGGAAAGGAAGCATTGATGCCTCTTCTCTTAAGGGCACTAATCCCATCATGGTGGCTCCACCCTCATGACCTCATCTAAACCTAAGTATATGCTATACTAAAGGCCCCATCTCCTACTACCACCACACTGGAGCTTAGGGTTCCAATGTATGGATTTTGAGAGGGCACAAACATTGTCTGTTAAAGTCCAAGCAGGTGAGGAGCATGTCAACACTGAGTGAGGTAAAAGGGAGCAGCAAAGGATGCCAATGGAGTAGTTACATAGAGGGGAGCCGACCAAGTAAATACACATCATGAGGATCATGAAAGCCATGATTCTCAGTGTGGGAAAGAGTTATAAAGAGGGAAAAGGAGGAAATGAGGATTGATCCCAAGGTGGTAGACTAGAATTGGAAATAACTGTGTGAAGTCACGGTTTTTAATGTATATAAACAGACACAGTAATACATATAGATCTATGAGAGCTATCCGGAAAGTATCCAGTTATGTAATATGAAAAATAGAGGCATTTATGGCTGGATTTTTTCTGGACAGCCCTCATATATGTATGTATGTATCTACACGATAGATACCAATACACACACACATACATTCATATGTAAGCATCATATATATATCACACACAGACACTCTACTTCTGTCCACTAGCGGGCCTGGAAGAAATGACACCCCAATAGCAGTGAGCATACTTGGTGCCTAGATCTTGGTTTCTTAAGGTCATTTCCCACTTAAAAACAAATGAATGAAAACAAAACAAAACAAGTGTTCCATGGAAAAAATAACTACATCCAGGGCTGGGACAGGAATAAAATGAGATGACCGTAGAACATCTTGTTGTGCAACAAAGTAAAGAAGCAATCAATAAATGATAGGGACAGGTAAAAAAATACAGGAATTATCTTGAAGGGACCCACCCGCCACTGGCCAAATCTGGTGTAATAAGAGCAATCCACTGAAAAATAAAACAGGACTACGGGTCCATACTGATGTAAATAAATGAATGAATAAAATGAAAGTCTGATGAAGAAAAGGGTATTTACATAATCTTAAAGGGCCTCTCCAATGAACACTTTTGAAGTTTTCAAAACCCTAATCATGTCACACTCTGCTTGAAACTATCCAAAGACTTCACATCTCACTTTGAGTATAAGTTAAAGAACTTTCACAGTATATAGTACCCAGTGATATACTACAGCCAGTTGTCAAAATTCCAGGCATCTTGCAAACCAGTTGACCTCACTTTGGCAGCTTGACATCATCCATGTTGAAAGTACTTACACCACAGCAATCAGGAAATGTGGCAAAATCAGGAAGGTTTTTGTTTGGTTGGTTGCTTAGTTTTCCTGGAGAGCAGGATGTTAAACATTTATCAGCACACCAGTCACTGTAAGACCCTCCAATGTGTTCCACCAGCCCACTCACATCCCTCTGAACTAGGCACCCCTTCCCTTCAAACTCGAAGGGAAACAGTCTTTTACCAGGTATCCTATAGTCCCAACCTTACTTCTTTCAGTTTATTACTCAAATGCTGCTTTCTCTTTTGGAATAATGGGCTGTAATTTTTTTCTCCCTATCCTTTCTTCTGTCTTATTTTTTCTAGGTGCTTATCTCTATTCAATATATTTTATTTATTTTGTGTATTTTTTGCCCACTGCCATCTTTAGACTATAAGCTCAATGAGAGCAAGTATTTTTGTCTTTGCTGTTCTTAATGTTCGCAGCACTTAGAACTTGACCTTTAGGCACCAGAATAGGAATTCAATAAACATCTGTGGATTGATTAAATGAGTGGCTAAGGTTTATCCCAGGCATGCTAAGATGGCTTAACATATATTTCTCTAATGCAATTCACAGATATAAATATTGAAGAAAAAATGACCATCACAATACATGCAGAAATCATTACAGAAAATATGGCATCTATTCATGATTAGAAACCCTAGTAAACTAGGAAAAGAAAGGAACTATGCAATCTACCAAAAAGATAAGCCGAAAGTTAACTTCATCATATGTAATGATGAAATGCTAAGAACATTTCTTTTAAGATTAGGAGCAAGAACAACAATCATATAATTTACATTAACTGTAAATAAACTAAAAGATTCTAATTACAATGCAGAGCTTCTCAGAATGGATATAAAAAAAACTCCACACAGTATATGCTATAAAATTTTTATACATAAAGACATAGATTGAAAGTAAAAGGGTAGCAAAAGACATACCATATAAAAAGCATAATCAACTAACTTTTGACAAAGATTCTCAGTTCAATGGGAGAAAAGACAGTCTTTTTCAATGATTAGCAATGAAACAACTGGATATTCATACAGTAAAAAAATGATCCCTACTTCACTCCAAATGCAAAAATGAATTTGACATGTTCACACACCTAAATGTAAAAGCTAAAACTATGTAACTCTTAGAAAATATAGAAAAAAAATCCTTACAAACTTGAGGTAGACGAAGATTTCTTAAGACACAAAAACACTAACCATTAAAAAAAAATACAACATATTGGATTTTACTATAATTAAAATTTTCTGTTCATCAAAAACAACTATTAAGAAACAAAAAGGTAAGTTACAGGCTGGGAGAAAATATTCATATATTTACATGACATAAATGAGAAAGATCTTCTTTCCAGATTATATAAAGAACTCTTCAAACAATAAGACAAACAACCTGATATTCTTAATTCCGAAAAATTACAAGACACTTTTCCAAGGAACATATATGAATAACCAAAAAGCAATGAAAAGAAATGAAAAGGGGCTAAACATTATTTATCAGGGACATGCAAATTAAAATGACAGTGAAATACCATTAGAATGGCTAAAATAAAAAAGGCTGACAAAACTAAATGCAAGCAAGAATATGAAGCAATTGGAACTCTCCTTTTTCTTTCCTGGTGAGAGTGAAAAATGAGATGACCACTTTGGAGAGCTGTTCGGCAGTTTCTCATAAAGAAAAGCCTGCATCTAACCCTATGACCCAATAATTTCACTCTTAGGCAATTACTCAAGAGAAATGAAAATGTATGTCCACAAAAAGACCATACAACAATGTTAAGGCAGCTTTATTCATAATAACTAAGCTTTTGAAACAGAAAATATCTAGTAGTAGAAGAACGGATAAATAAATAATCACATATTCATACTGTGAGAACTACTCAGCAAGAAAAAAGAATGACACAGGTGAAACCTGAATCTCAGAAACATTTTTGAAGGAAAGCTGCCAGAAACAAAAAAGTACATACTGTATGAATCAATTTATACATATTTCAAGAAATGGCAAAACTAAAGCTTATTGAGTGAAATTAGTAGTGGTTGCTTTTAGAACAGGGGGAATTGGTGATAAAAGCTGAATAGCCAAAGATTACCAGGGATAAGTCAGTAGTCCAGCAAAGTTAGGTTACTCACTCTGCTTAAAAAAGGGAAAGTAATCCAGGAGAACCATAATGAGAGGAAGTAGGAAGGTTGTTTTGTTTTGTCTTCTGTAAAGTTTGGGCTCCTAGTAACTCTAAAAGGTGGGATAGAAATCTGAATTCATGATTTGAGAGAAAGAAGAGTATCAATAGCCCCATTTTACAATAGAAAAAAAAAAATTCAGATTAAATGATTCTACCTTAGTGAAGAAGGTAGGATTTGAACTCACCATGCTATATCCAAAACCGCCACACCAGATACCTGCCCAGTTTAAGGGGAAAAGAGAAAGCTAAGCATCAATCTACCTCAGTGTGGCGCTGTGTAATAAAATTTTTAGGATTTTAACATTTACTTTATTTGAAACTGTGGTCACAAGGGAACAGTCAAAGGGGTCACTTACTACAAAAGAAAGAACACATTTTGTTTGCAGTCTTCTCCTGGGAACTCGGAATATGAATAAAAGAATGAACCCCAATACGTCTGTAACCTTTGCTAGTCGTTCACTGAACACCCGTTTTTAACGACTTCTCTACATTGAACAATTTGGGGAGGAAAAAAACACACCGAGTTTATTTACAAAACAGAAGCTCTTTCTTTGGAACTGATTTTATAATGAGGGTCCTGAAAAGAGATATATGTAAATGAGCCATTTTTAGCACTGTTTTGCTGGAAATGCTAGGCAGTGGGATCGGTGTTTTACATCAGTGATCCCCAAAGTTTAATGTGCATCCGAATCCTGGGAAGCGTGTTACAATGCAAGTTCTGATTCAGCAGGTCTGGTGTGGGGCTGAGACTGTTTCTCAAAAGCTCCCAGGTGATGCCGAGACTGTCGATTGAGGGGGCAACTGGGGTGGAGCACTTCACTTGAGCGATCAAGAGGGCTCTCTGCGACTGGAAAGAAGAAACTCAAAAATCCGTTCATCCGAGGGAGGAAGAGATTCCTCGGGCAGCAGAAAAGCGATCTGGGCACTGTGCCTAGGAGCCCACACTCCCACCCCCGGTCTTACCCCAGGATCAGGAGCGCGCTCTGCAGCTGTCTCCGCACCTCCAGAAACACGCGCGTTTCCGTCGCCATGGCGGGCGCCCAGCCCGAGGTTCTGGCGAACCCACGCCACCAGGGCCAGGAGCGATTGCACGTGCGATCCGAGTAGAAACAGCAGCCGGGCGGCGGCGGCGCGGGATTTCCAGACCCAATCGCGCGGCTGAAACAGCCAGTCAGCCCACAGCGCCGCCTGCCGGGCGCAGAGCGCGCCAAGGGAGGACTCGGCCTCGGGGGCGTGAGCATGTTCAAATCTCGCCTTTCCTTCCGAGCTCTGAGGAAGGTGAGTGGGGAGAGTCTAACGGTCCTCTCGCTCTGCTCCTTATAGGCGGGAGGTGATGCTTTAGTTTCCTTGGAAATGACCTTAAAAATTAAACCCTGATTCCATACATTTGGTTAGCGTGGATAGGGGTGAGGCTAGAAGAGAGGGAGATGGTGGAGGGAAGTAGTATAGGTGGGCACTGTCCCAAAGAGGCCTGAGAGCAGAATTCCCCACCCCAAACCCACTTTGTTTTAGTTTGTTTTTATGAACTGTGGTGTCTTTTTTAAGAACTGTAGTCGGTCAGTTTTTTGGTAGTTCTCCTCCATCTGAGGCATCAGATGTCCAGGATTGACTTGGCATTGCTTCTCAATTGATTGGGCATTGCTTCTCAATTCAAGCACGATCACTCCCAGATGGAAACACTTGGGAAAACGTACGGAGTTTTCTGTTCTTTATGCAGAAGAGGGTATGGTTAAATCCAATTAAATGAATCCCAGGATTAAACATTCCTATAACCTTTGAAAAAAGGAAGATAAGAATGATTCCATGTGTACATTTCCACTTTTTACTTTTACAGAAAAAAAATGACTCAGGGAAGTCCTAATCTCATTACTACTAGAAGATAGTTGGGAAAATTTGACACAATAAAGGATCTAGTATAAATACTTACAATGGAAAATATTAAAATATAAAGCTATAGTGAACTATAAGAATTTAAAAACAAGGGGCTGCTAGCTTTTTAAAACAAACAATGATGGCTTGCATACAGAAAATCATGTTTATAGATGTTCTACTTTTACCATTGCAAAGTTATAAATACCACACGCGAAGCATATTCATTTGAAGGTTTTACAAATAAATAATGAAACCACTTCCCTAGAGATATTAGTTTAAGACAATTTTTCTAAAATTGGTATTTGGAATTTTTATAGTCTGTCGTGTTGTAATCATCACAGTAATTCTACGACCAGTTAAGAGAATTAAGTTTACTACTATTCCACCTCAAAGAATGTGAGGAAGGGTGATGATTTCAACTCCTCGTATTTTCCACCTTTAATTCTCAAGACAATTAGGTGTTTAAATACTGACATACTGACATACTGACATAATAACATTCTTAGCAAAGCATGCTTTTCTTAAGTGGTATTTATTTTTAAAGGTTGTTATATTTTATATATAGTCCCACATTCGTAAAAAATTCATTTTTTTGACCCTAAGTTTTGGCAAAACAGTGTAATCCTCCGTGTAGTAACTATGCGATTTAGAGGGTTCTAGACTAAAAACAGTTCCAAATTTGAAAACTAGTTTGTCTCCTAACTTTACAAGCCTTCCAACCTCTCTGTGCCTCAAGTTCATAGTACATACAAAGGAGTTCTTTAAATTATACTTAAATAATTATTTAAATATATTTAAAAGCTGTTTTCAATTCGTAGTATCCCTTCAAACTCTCTAACAAGATGGGGTTGGCTCTGGAGCGTTGAAAACATCTGCCACATACCAGGGTAACCCCTTTCGAAGCCCACTCTCGCAGTTGGTAGCCGTCGGCCACTTCCCTGACAGTCCGCTTGAGGTCGCTGTGGCGACAGCCAGGGCCGGGAGGCCAGGAAAGGACCGGGGGCGGAGATGGAGGACTGTCGACGTCGACGCCGGCGTGGGCGTGAGCGTCGGCGCGGTGCACGCTGGGAGCTGTCACTGGGCCCTTCGGCCTCCTTGTAGCTGCCGCGGTTGCCAGGAGAGCGGCGCTGGCGGGGAGCGGCCGAGCCAAAGGTAGGTAACAGCGTCCCCGCCTCCAGAGCGGTCCCGAGGCCGGTCGGTGGCCCTGAGCGGTTTTCTCAGCCTGGCTCATTGCAGAGTCGCGGGATACCCCGCGGGTCAGCCTGGTGTGGCGTTGGGGTGTTGTCGCCCTGGCCCCGCCTGGATTTCCTGGGAAGCGGGAGCTGCGCGGACACCTGCGAGCCGGGGTCGGGCGAAGGAGCTAGGGTGGCCGTAGGCGGGGCCGGGCTTCCAGTGTCTGGTACCGAGCCACACCAGCGTTGGAGCAGAGCAGTGCGCCAGGTTGGGGTGGAGATCGCACCTGTGCGATAAAGGCGCACAGGTAACCTCTTTGTTGGCGGCATCAAGGCATCGTGCAGTCTCATTAATTTGTTGAATTCTTTAACTATTAAGGAGACATGAATGCCATCTATGGTTAATGGTTCATGTGGGGAGTTGGAAAGGAGTGCAGAAGTTAATTTATTAGAGGACGTGATAGGGAAATCATAAGTTTATTACATTAGTCATAAGGAAGTTGTTAACAGTTATCACCTTTGATTCCCAAGCCTTTTAAAGTTGCAACATACTTGTTCTTCATTTTTCTTTCTTACCCTGAGTTAGGGAGGGAGAGTGTCACAGAACTATACTTTATTGAAAGCTAGGTATATCGTTTTGATTATCCTTACACTTTCTTAGAGTTCAAGAAGTATCAAGAGTGGGAAAATCTGATTTAGAGACTGTAGTAATGGCAGTCAAACCTGTTTTTTGATAATTACAAAAACGTTAATGAAACTTAGTGTTTGCCTGACACATAAGCCCTAAATTATAGGACAAAAATCTCTCAATTTCAGTGTTGTTGGTTGGCTATCTTCAAGGCAGATGTAAAATCTTAATTTTATTATTTGTAATATATGCCAGCATATTGTGTAAGTATCTCACCACCTGATACACGACGCAGTGATTCAGTTGATTGAGCTGACCCAGCTGACACAAGTTATAACAAGAGTAAATTAACACCAGTTGTAGTACAAATGCTTTATTTAGTGATTAAGTTGCCACTGTGAACTAAATCATTGCACAGAATTGCTAAACAATAGCAACTCTCCAGATGTACCTGATTATTAGGAACCGAAGTATTGAAGGAAGAATTAAAAACACCTAAGTTAATGCACAAAGCAGAAAAAGTGACACCATAACCAAAATGTTAACTTGTAAAATAAATGTTGTTAATTAAGTATTCGACTATGTAAAGTCAAAGGAGTCCTATTTTGTAGTTAAACTAGTGGAAAGAGCTCTGGCCTAGGAATGAGAGATTTTTTTTGAAGTCCTTTATTCTCCTGCTGCACATATCTGATCTCCCTAGGCCTCGGTTTTGTCATCTGTATAAGGGAATTTCATAGGATTAGAGATTTTCAAATTGATGTTTCTCCTAACACTGTTCTGAATTCATTAATAGGCTTACTGCTCCCAAACAGTGCTCCATTGCAAATAATTTGGAACAAATGGGGTTATACCTGGAGTTTAACTTTTGATTTGCTTTTAACTGCTGGACTTCTGAAAACCATTACTACTATGCTTGGTTTCTTCAGGGGAAGATTATTGAAGCATTTCCTAAACTCACCTGGCCCAAGGGCCTGTTTGCTCAAAGCTAACCTGTTAACATCTAGAATATAATTACAGCAGGTCCTCCAATAACGTTGTTTCCTTCAATGCCAATTCCTTAAAATGTGGTAGAAATTTTATGTCAATTAGCTTATGGTAAAATTGGTTTTGTTATGTCATTTCACCTCAGTTCCAGGAACTGACTTTCTGCACATATAATAACCGGTTGAAAATAACATTACTTGAGCTGAGTCTCCTTTCAACTCTGGAATTCCCCACGTTATGTTTTGGCTTTCAGTTTAACCTTTCTGGAACAGGAAGATCTAGCCTGGGCCACATTGGAAGAAGAAGAATCATCTTGGGCGACACATAAAATACACTAACTAAGGATAGCTGATGAGCTAAAAAAAAGAAGGTCCATGCATAATTTTCATAAGTTTTAATAAAGTTTACAAATTTATGTTGGCCCGCATCCAAAGCTGTCCTGGGCCACATGTGGCCCATGGGCTGCAAGTTGGACAAGCTTGATGTAGTGGCAACCCACTGGTATAACAAAGGCTTATATTTTCTTTAGTAAAATATTAATATTAAGGATTCACATAGGTTTCTATGGCCTTAATGCTTTAATTTATGGCAGAATAGTATCTTCTTTTTTTCTGGTCTCTTAATGCTTTTTTATAGGCATAATTATTTCATGCTTTGAATTTGATTTTATGGTCAAGTTACTGATTTTTATTAAGAATTTTATTTGAAAGTTCCAACGCGTAAAGACTTGTTAATAATTGCATTATTTTTACTCTGAATGATTTCCCTCTCGAATCATGAATTCCTGAACTTTGAAATGTGATAAAAGCCACTTTAAATATACTTAATAACAAAATCATTTTAAGAGATTAGATCATTGAAAAAAGTGAAAGGTTAAAATGTAAATTCTTAGTTTCTGCATTGCTGGCTATTGGGATCTAAGTGTTGAATACAATCTTAAATTATTTTGCTAATTTCTGTCAGGTGTCATCACACAACCAGTGTGGCTACTCCTGTCTATTCTTTATTACATTGTTAGGGATGAGTGCTATTAATGTGCTGCTTTGTTTAAAGCAGAGGAGGAGACAGTACATTTAATTTAAATAGGTAAGCCTTTATTCAGTTAAATTCTCTCCGTGAAGTGAAACTGTTATGTAGAAGTATAGAGCTATTTAGCTAACGGTTTTTGTTGAAAATTTGTTATGTGAAAATAAGTACTTTTGATCCCTTTGTCTTTACATTGTGATTTCCCTTTTCTCTTTATTTTGTTCACCGGCTCCCTAGTCCCCAAGCTAGTCAAGCTTGAACCCTCAATGATTTTTCATTGCATAGGCAAATACATGGCATGAAATTTATGAAGGAAAATTTTACATGTAATAATGTGCACTTATTTTATGTGTGCATTACATACAAACCCATATAACCACCACCACAATCAAGATTTGAACCATGCCACCACCCAGGCCTGTATTGTTACCTTTTGCTCTCTCCTAAGATTCTCCCTCTCTCCTACATGTCTCAATCATACCTATCAAGTCCCAGTTCAAATGCCACCTTATCAGTGAATCTTTTTTAATTACCTCATTTTGAAGTAATTTCCTTTTATTCTGACTTCCCCATTTATGTTTCTTTGAATATCCTTTTCTGTCCTTCATGGTGGCTAAATGAATGGTATGCTCACATTAGGCACTTATTGTTGTCAGTGGTAAGTGTAGTATTTCTCAAATTTCAGTCATTTTTATATCATCTTCAAAATTTCGACCATAGCTGCATACTTCTGGAATATTTATTTTCTTAATATTTCTGTATAGCAATGTGATTATTAAAATCTTGAAACAGAAATAACCAAAAGTAAAAAGCAGGTTATCACTTGCCATAAACAGGTAGACAAAGATGAAAATAATGAAACCAAAACAGTGTTGTGAAATTCTAGCTAGAATTAATTACCTGCTGAAGATTCTAAGCCTGACATTTATCTTTTTTGTTTGTTTAAAAGGGCAATTAGCAAGAATTACAGAGGTTTTGATAACATCTATCTGAGATTTCTTGCTCTAGTCTGAGTAATTAAAAGAGAATGAAGGGGGAATAACTTCCTCACTTGATTCACTTAGTCCTGTCCTCAGGCCCCCAATAAAATCATCTTATATCTGGTTGTGGTTCAAATTTTGGGGGATACTGTATTATACAGGACTTGGAAACACCTTAGAATTTTATCTATGAAAGAATAGAAAATTAAAGCCTCAGTTGTAAATTAAAAGGTATACTAGAGTTAACTTTAAAAATACAATGCAGAGACAGTTAATATAGTTACTATTGAAACATGAATTGTCTATTTTTTTCAAAAATGTTTTTAATATTTTACAAATAAAACACTATTTTTTGTTATTAGGGTACGTTAGTTTTGAAGTGAACCTTTGAATCTAAAAATATAACTATAAAAACCACGGGAAACCTTTGATAAAACAAAGTGATGACCACTATGATTCAAGAATGATGAATGTTAATATTATGTTTATCTGGCAAAGCTCCTATAAGAGTAGATGTTGTAATAACTTAAAAGAATCTCATATCTCCTTTACCTCTTCCTCCCTTCTTAACTTTGAGCTATATGTTCTTATTTTCATCCTGCAAAAGACATTTCCAGCCTATTTTCTTCTGAGGTAACGAAAAATTCCCTCTTATGGCAGGAGTTTTATGTGAACGGGCAGGAATATGAATTCCCTACTCTTGTTCTATAACGTATGTCATATATTTCAACTCCATCATATATTTCAGCTCACTGGTTATTTACAGGCATATATCTACATTATGAGCTTAATGTTTAAATTGCAATTATTTTGTGTTTATGAACAAAGAGTTCAAGTAAGTAGACTATTTGGTGTTACTGAGTTCCAAAAA
This sequence comes from Lyroderma lyra, assembly GCA_004026885.1. Lineage (NCBI taxonomy): Eukaryota > Metazoa > Chordata > Mammalia > Chiroptera > Megadermatidae > Lyroderma > Lyroderma lyra. Next base: position 64,634 of record PVJL010004383.1, read on the forward strand.
ATAATCTACCTGAGTGTTACTAGGTTTATCAGTACATACAATAATTTGCTATTCAACCAGGAGTCAGATTGCTATTAATCTAAGATTCTGGGGTGCAACCTGAATTTGGAAGTAAGAAAAGAGCCCTTTGGGTGAGTATTAGTCTTTATTTTGTAGAAGAGCCTTGACCAAAACAAGTAGTTTCTTTCCTGTGCCTCTACTACAAAATAAGCCAACAGTATAGAAGCAATGCAGATAAGCTCTTCATTTAAAAGTAACAACTGACTATAATCAGAAAGAAGTTATAAAAGCACAGTAGTCTTAACTCTTTAAATTAAATGGATAAATAGTTCTGCATTTCCCATTGCTTTTGTTTGTGTTGTAACGTGAAAAAGTACTATAAAATATCAGCCACCTGAAACCTTTAGGGTATTTGTTATGATGATCAAGCCTATTTTCCGAATAGCTGGAACTTTTACATGTTTTATACCACAAATGTCATTTCAATCTGCTGAAAATACTTTTTGCTTGTCCGCAGCATGATGTACTTGGCACTGTGGCTTTTTTATATACACTTGCACTTATCTTACAATGTGTCTCAAATTTAAAGTTTCTTAGAAGTTTTTCTCCTGAGAAAAAGATAGAGCATTAGTGTTTGCTTTAAAGTTAGTGTCTGTCATTTCGGAAGAAAATTAAATATATAAATGACTTTCATATTATATACCATCAGTTACATCAAAGTTACCACTAGTTAGTAGGGAGTTCACCTTTGAGCCTGAAATAGGAGTTCCAGCATTTTTTTTTTTTTTTTTTTTTTTTGGCATCCAGCATTTTATTGGAAGGCTATCTTCAAAGCACTGTGCCCTAAGCCTACCTGATTCTATAATTTGAGGCCACCTATTAAGTGTATATGATCTAATAACTAGTACTGTTTTTATTATGACTTGTAAGTTATAGATATTATGGTTTAACGAAGGAGAATATTATTTGAGAATAAATTTTTTAGTTATCAATTGCTGCATAACAAATTATTTCTAAGTGTAGTGACTTAAAACAACAATAAATATCTCTCAGTTTCTGCTAGAAGAGTTTGGGGACCAGTTTGGCTGTGAGGTTCTGACTTGAGTATTTTGAGAGGTTGTGGTTAGATGTCGGCTGGGGCTACAGTCATCTAAAGATTTGATTGGGGTTGGAGAACCCTCTTCCAGAGTGGCTCACTCACATGCTGGTGAGTTGTTTCTGGCTATTAGAGGAAGGCTATTGAAATATTTTATGAAAAAGGCTAGCTTGTCCTAGAATGAGTGATCCAAGAAACAGGAAAGTGGAAGCTGCTGTGTCTTTTATGATCTAACTCTTACCTATAACATGTTCTACTTATTGTTCACATAAGCCAGCAGTAATTTTGTGTGGGAGGGGACTGTACAAAGACATGAATACCCAGAGTTGAGGCTCATTGGAAGCCATCTTGGTAGCTAGCTACCACATCTTATGAAGCTAGTATGTGAACATGAATATCAGCAGTGTATATGTACTCAATATGCAGTATTTATATTGCTCATGGTTTTAGAAAGAATATTCAAATATTAACTTAAAATGACATGAAGATTACTGTACTAAGCAAAACAAGTATGTTTTTGACTAAATTCCTAATCTCTGGTTTTCTGGGCATGGTGGGGTGATTCTGGATTAAAATATCCAGATTTTATTCGTTGTCATTTCTTTTTGTTATTTATCATAGAATGAAGGAGGGAGGAAATGCCACATATTACACGGCTGCTATTTGATATTCTTAAGGGACATTATTCATTCATTCACTTTTTAAAAAATTAAACTTAACTATTTAATATAATAAATAGGTAATAAATCACATGATGTTAAAAGTATAAAAAAGTATACAGTGAAAAGTTTCCCTCTCCCTGGTCCCCATCTACCCAGTTCTTACTTGGCCCCCGGAAGGTAATCAGTTTTATTATTTCCTTGTGTGTTCCTTGATAGCTATACATATGCAAATTATATGAATATATAGTTCCCCCTTTTTAGAATATAAATGATAGCATACTGTAAACACTATTATGTACTTTGATTTTTTTTTTTTTTTAGTTTATATATCTTGGGAAGACTTTCTAAATCAATACATAGACTTTATTCTTTTTACCAACTGAGTATATTTTACTGTCATTCAATTTTTGTGTTTATTCATTACTTAATATGGGTCAAGCTCACAGTTCAATTATAATAAAGCAAAAAAAGTTCTCTGATAGAGAAAGTACAGTGAATACTAGGAGTTCACAGGAAGGAGGAGTGCATGTGCCTGGAGAGGAGATGGTAGAATGGTACTAGCTAGGTAAGTTGGGATTTAGTGTTTTAGGCAAAAGAAATTTTTTTTAAAGACATAAAACATTATGAACTACAGTAATCAAAACAGCATGGTACTGGCATAAAGACAGACCTAAAGGTTTGTGTAATCCAATAGAAAACCTTGAAATAGACTCAAGTGTGTATGTGGTCAAATGATTATCAACATAGGGTGTCAAGATCACTCAACCAGATAAAAACAGCCTCTTCAACAAATGTACTGGGGAAAGTGGATGTCCATGTACGAAAGAGCGAAGTTCAAACCTTGCTTTATACCATATACAAAAATTAACTCAAAATGGATCAAAGATCTAAACATATTAATAATACACAAAACTATAAAACTCATGGAAGAAAGAAAGAAGTAGAGGGAAAGCTTCATGACATTGGGTTTGGCAATGATTCCCTGGATGTGATTATAAAAGCACAGGTAACAAAAGCAAAAGTAGATAAATGAGACTACATCAACATTAAAAACGTCTGTGTATCAAAAAACGTTTGTGTATGAACGGACACAATAGAGTGTAAAGACAACATATAGAATGGGAGAAAATACTCCCAAATCATGTATCTGATAAAGGGCTAATATCCTGAATTTGAAAAGAATTCCTGCAACTCAACAACAAAAAGACACCTCAATTAAAAAGTGGGGAAAGGACTTGAGTAGACTTTTTTTTCAGAAATTATATACAAATCTAACAAGCCTATGAAAAGATACTGAACATCATTAATCACTAGAAAAATGCAACTCTCTCTACAATGAGATACCACCTCGTACCCATTAGGATGGCTACTGTTAACAAGTGTTGATGATGTGGAGAAATTAGAACCTTTATGCACTGTTGGTGGGAATATAAAATGGTATAGCTTCTATGGAAAATAGTATAGCAGTTCCTCAAAGAATTAAAAATAGAACTACTGTATGATCCATCAGTTCACTTCTGGGTATACTAGGGTTGTCCAGAAAACATCCAGCCATAATTGCCTCTATTTTTCACATTATATGGCTGGATATTTTCTGGACAGCCCTTGTATGTCCAGAAAATTGGAAGCCGAATTTCACAGAGATATTTGCACACCCAAGTTCATAGCAACACCATTCACTGTAGCTGAGAGGTAGAAACAACTTAAACGTCTATTAACAGATGAATGGGTAACAAAATATGGTATTAACATACAATAGAAAGATTATTTAGTCATAAAAAGGAAGAAAATCTTGTCATATGCTACAATATGGATGAACCGTGAGGACATACCAAGTGAAATAGGCCAGTCACAAAAAGACAAAAATATTGTATGATTTCATGTCTATGAGGTATCCAAAGTAGTCAAATTCCTTAGAAACAGGACATAAAATGGTAGTTGTCATAGGCTGGGGGAGAAGGGTAAAGGAGAGTTGTTGTTTAATGAGTATAGTGTTTCAGTTTTGCAAAATGAAAACGTTTTGGAGATAGGTTGAACAATAATTTGAATATACTTTATTGAACTATACACTTAAAATGGTTAAAATTATAAAATTTATGTTGTTTACCACAGTTTAAAAAATAACAAACTTTTAGAAACATGAAGCATATATGCATTTTTAAATACTATCTTGTAATGTAAGTCATGTTTCTAAATATTGAAAAAGGTACCTATTAAAGAACAAGTCAAGTCAGAGGAATTGAATCAGAAAGATTCTATTGTGTTGAATCACAGCATTTTGAATATAATTCAATAGGGGGAAAAAGCTCCTGAGAAGGAGAATGGGGCATATCCAGAAAAAGAACAGCATATGCACTGAAATAGGTAGGAGTAAGCAAATCTTGAACAGTGGAGAGTTGACTAGTGTTAATGAAAAATATGTACAATGACACTTGTTAAAGATGGTAAGGCCGCCTTTAATCAGGATCATCACTATAGGCATAGGGGCCACTGCAATGGGTTTTACAGTGGAGGAGAGAGACGAACCTCAACTCCAAATGTAGCATGGGAGTTTATAGCTAAGGAGTAGGGTGGGGGTCAATGGATGGAAAATTACCTAGAGGAAACAAGGTGTAAGGGGGACTCTGGCTAAACTGACCTAGCAGGATTCTTGCTGAAGACAGTCCAGGGTGATCAGATTTCGGAGGATGGGGAACTTGATCAGATATTGAGGGTGGGGTGGTTTCTGGTTAAACACACTTAGAGGAGTTCTAGCTAAAACTACATTTTATAAGAAAATGCCATATGGGCCTAGGAGAGGGTTCAGAAGCCTAACTAAAGTTTGGTCAAGCAAAGAATCTTTGTCACTACTAGGTTTTGCTTAGCTAGGACAGAAATATGAATTGTAAGATAGATCAGATGGGTCCAATTTGTGAAAAGACTTAATCATGTGATTAAGAGCTTGCATTTTATTTCTAAGTAATTGAATGTCACAATTATAGAAATGATAAGAGCACTCCTTATGTGCTGAGTAAGCATTGGGCTAAAGTGCTTTGCAAGAATTATAAATTGAACCTCCAGCAGGGAGTAATATGCTCAAACTATTTTTTGCTATGTAAAATTAATTGGCTATTAAGAGAAGCTGAAGGTAGTAAAAATGTGAGGCTGTTGTAATAGTTCAAGTGAAACTATTTAGGAGCCATGATTAAAAGACCAAAGATAGGAAACAAGCAAATAAGTAGGACAATTTCTGACTGTAACAGTACTAGGAAGGAAATAATGTGATATTCTAGAGTAGATGTTAATATTTGGACCTGGCACAGGCCAACTGAGAGACGGATCAGGAAAAGCTTCTTGAGCATTTGTCACCCATTACTTGGAGGGTGGGAAAGAAATTGCCACCCAGAGTTGACTTAAGAGTTTTCAGGTATTGAGAATAACAAATACAAAATGCCTTATAATACCAAAAATGCTGATGTATTTGTATAAGTATCTTCATGTAGGTATTCTGAAATTATGTCTACTTATTTTTTTATAGCCATTTAAACAAAACTTTAAAATTCAAGATTGTCTGATGGATTATTTTTTATTTAAATTTTACCTTTTTATACTATAAAGTATGAAGATATAAGTCTATTTCCTGATAATTTTCTTAAGGCCTAATATCTCTGGAGAAATCTATGGGGTTTGTTTTAAACAGTTACTTTGTTTCATTCTTCTTAGTGAGACAAAACACTACACTATATCATGTTTTTTGACAATTTAGATCCAGTTTATCTGAGTTGTAAGTTTGAAAGAACTGCAGCTAAATTGTTAAGTGGACTGTAGATTCAAATTAGGAAGTCTACTTTTTAACAGCTCCTGAAAAAAAGATTATAAATGCCATTTTGACTTAACCTGCATCACTTCTAAGCAAAAACAAGTAAGAATTTTAATTTTTATTTATTTTTTTATTTTCAAGTTTCCTAGTTATATTAAATATCTATTGTATCTAGTGGGAAGTAGGTTTTTTTCTTTGATTCAAACAAAAACTCATTTGACAGAGGTGATGGGAATGTTCGGTTTCTTATTTAAGGTGATGGGAATGTTCTGTGTATCTTAACTGGTGAGGAATCTTGATTGTGATGTGTATACAGCCAAAGCTGATCAAATATGTGTATTAAATAAAATAGTAAAAAAATTTGACAATGACACATTTTAATTTGCATCCTTGATACAATTAGAGATAAGTTAGTGAGATGTTTCAGTTCTCCATTTGTTGCCAGTAAGTTCATAATCATAATCTGATACTTAATTACAATTTATTATTCATAATTAGCATACTTACTTCCTAAAACTGTGTTTATTTTTATTAGTAATATTAGTGACAATAACTGAGAGCATTTTTTTATATGCCAGGTACTCTGATGACTTTTATATGTTCTTTATTTAATTTTGACAACCATCTCCTTTTATTTATTTATTTTTTAATAGTTCCCTGGCTGGGAATCGAACCCAGGCCATGGTGTTGAGAGCGCTGAAGCCTAGCCACTACACCCCAAGAAAACCTTAGCCATCTCGTTTTATAGGACAAGTGAGGCATGAACATCTTGCCCACCATCATACAGCTGCTAAGTGTTAGAACTAGGATTTGGATTCCCAGCTAGATTGATGTTAACCCCTGCAGTTGGTGCCTTGCTCTTACTCCCTATTTTTCCATTGGCCAGGTTTTCTACAAAACACTGTTTTGTTATTGAATATTTTTATTTTTTTGTCACGTGCCACCACCTTGCTAAAGAAAAGGCAGTGTATGAAGTTTCCTTGATGCGATATGGGAACGTGTTATGTTTGCATTATGATGTCAGTTTGATTTGTGGGCCATTTACAAATTCTTTGTTAAAACATGAGATACACACAGATGAAAGTAAGCATTTAAACACTTTTATAGCATTTTGATGTTGCTGCAAAAAACTAACACATGACTTTATACTTTAGAAAAGTATCAGCAATGGGGTGGAGGAAAAAACTGATTTTTCACTACAGATAGTTTGAGGAATACTGATCTAAGCCTTTTAATAGAAAATTTGCCTGATAACTGGAATTTACGTATATTATATATTGGGTGAAAAATTCAAAAGTGATACATCCCTAGACTCTGATATATAATGAGTAATTTTATTTGCATTAAAATTATTGAGGAAGTGTAACCAAATTTTTAGTCCTTGGTCTGACCATCTTTTCACATGAAGAAAAAAAAAATACTACAGCTCCCTGCTGATGAAACTTTCTGAGAATATCCTTTTTCATTTTTCAGTGTTGTTGTAAGATCCTGTTTTACCTGAGTGTTATATGTGTCTTATGCTATGTGAACTCTCTTAAATCGTATTTAAGTATTTAGACTTCTTTTAGCTAAATAAGAAAATCCAAATTTCTTACTTGATTCAACTTTTTTTAGCTATGAACACATACAGGAATTATAAACCCAACAACCTTAGCTGGTTGTTGTTGTACCTTTTTGTAATCTTTTTGTAAAGTTAGGTTTTTGTTACTAAATAAAAGAAGTATGTCTGATGGGATATGTCAATTGAGGTAATGTTGCTTCACAATTATATTATTATCTTAATTATAAACAATCCTTACTTTCAATGATAGAAATTATTACTAAATTCTTTTCAAGTTAATCTTTTCCATGCATAAATATTGTATCTCTTATCTTTAAAATGGATGTGTTGTATCTTATTCTGGAAATATCATTAAGGGAAAAAAGTGCCTGTCAATAAAATTTATACACATGCTCTACTGTATCTACTACTAGCACATTCTCAGGTTTATTGATTATAAATTAGTAATTTAATACTATTTTTATATACTTTCAGAAAATCCAGTCAAGTTTATTTTTTTCCCTTTAGTTTAATTTGGTTTTGCAGTTCTGTCTTCTCTGATTTCTCAGAAGCAAATTTAGACATGTTAGTTTATTTTACAGTTAATTCTAGCCTTCAACCCATATGTCATTATTAATATTTAACTTTTATGATACTTTATGACTTTGTTTTAGTATGTCAGTGTTTTCTATCTGAAACACATATTGTTCTGTGTGTATGTGTTTCTGTTTAGGGTTAAATCTAATTTTTAAAAATTTTAAAAACCATAGATTGATGATAAAACAACTTGCATAGTTTTAAATTTATTCCCAGTCTTAATCACTATACTTAAACTACTGTGTATGAATCCAGTGTGAGCCTCAATGTTGTAAGTTATGTGTTGTGAAACATACAGATACATATAAAACACAGTTCGTGCTCTCAAAGACTTCTACTGTAGTTGGAAAATTGCATCTTTAACTCTTCTATAAAACAAAAATTTGAAATGGAAGGTAACATTATTTTTGATTCACTTATTAAGTTTGTATTTATCTTTAATTTCTCAGAGTACTTCAGAATATTGCTCTGTTGGGTTTGCTGCTCTGAGAATCCAAAACACAAAGGTATAATGATAAAGTGTGTTTTTCCTCATAAAATTTATATTATTTTTACATTCCTAGAGTCAAATATCACAATTACAGATAAAATAGATCGACTCTCTTAAAGGATTTACCTTATTTTGTTCTCCATCCCCACTCTTCCCAGTAGGGAATGAATGTATCACAAGGTCATGGATATTCTCTCTAGTCAGTACCCAAACATAGTTCCTGGTCCATGGTATACTGAAGTGAATAATTTCATATGTTAAGTGACTTTATTTAAGGTGATCATTCTCTCCAAAGATGGAATTTACAGTGGGGTATTTCCCCCTTATGGAAAAGAATTGAGGTTGAGAATTAGGAAATTTGTATTGCCTTATTTTCTCATAATCTTAACCAAAAATTTTTTGATTTAATAAGTTAATAGGTTTTTAGCTTTTTCTATGCAAATGTGCTTTACTAATATAGCTGTTTTCTGGACTAGTGATTTTAACCTTTTTGAGGATTATGTAGAAAACTATTTTTGAGACTATTATTAAAGAAGTAGACTATCTCCCCAATAAAATGTAAGATGTAAATTTTGCATGTAATTTGAGGAAATTCACAGATTCATGGGTCCCATTATTGTATTTATATATTACATATATTTTTACTGAAGTATCATTCACATACTATACAATTCATCTATTTAAAGTGTATAATTAAATGGTTTTTAGTACATTCACCAAGCTGTGCAACCATCCCTACAGTAAATTTTAGAAAATTTTTGTCATGCCAAAAAGAAACCTCATTTTATTTAGGAATTACTCTCTGTTTCCCCACCCAACTCACCCCCTACTCTCCCACCACCCTAAGCAAAAACTAATTTACTTTCTGTCTTTATAGATTTGCCTATGCTGGACATTTCATATAAATGAAATCATGCAATATTGGTCTTTTGTGAATGGTTTCTTTCATGTTGTAGCATGTATCAGTATTTTATTTCTTTATATTGTTGAAGAATATTGTATTTATCCACACACCAGTCGATAGATATTTGGGTTATTTCCTCTTTTTGGCTATTATGAATAATAGCTCTTTGAACATTCATGTAAAAGTTTTTGTGTGGACATGTTTTCATTTCTCTTGGATATATATACCATACCTAGCAGTACAATTGCTGAGTCATACGGTAATTTTATGTTTCACTTTTTGAGAACTGCCAGATTATTTTCCAAAGCAGTGCACTCATTTACCTCCCGACCAGCAGCGTATAAGGGTTCCAGTTTCTCCATATCTTTGTCAATACTTGTCATTTTCTTTTTTGTAGTGTCAAGTATCTCATTGTAGTTTTGATTTGCATTTATTTCCCTGATGAGCTTCTGACCCATTTTAATATTTTACTTTGTAACTTTGGTTCCTCCTGCAAAATTCTTGTAGGTAATGATTTTACATGATTTTGGAACTGGTCTCTAGTGGGACGCTGTGGGAGGATGAACACAGAAGAGCTGGAGTTACTGAGTGACTCAAAATACAGAAACTATGTAGCGGCAATTGACAAAGCACTAAAGAATTTTGAATACTCCAGTGAATGGGCAGATTTGATATCGGCACTTGGAAAACTTAATAAGGTATGTTGGTCCTAACTATTTCATAAAATGTAACAAAAATCAGAAATCTGTCTGTATTTATTAGATTTCTCTAAATCTTGAAGTAAAAATTTTGAAAATATAACAGAACCTTAGAATTACTTTTGTTACTGCTACTTCATGTGTTGCAAACCTATGTAATCAGGCATATTTTTAAGGCCCAAACAACAGTGCTTGAAAATTATAGTTATTGTCATCATTACCTTTACAAACACAAGACTAAGAAGCAAATATTCTAACCATAAAGACTAGTACGTTTCTGTAATTGAGCATCAGATATGGTTCTGGAGTTCCTGGCAACAGAATGAAAAACCTGCACATAGAAAGCAGTAACTAATATGTCCTTTCCAAATGGTATGTAGCAGTAAGGAAACATTTTATATCCAGGCAACCCTTAATTGTAAAAATTATCATACTGAATATAAAAGTAATAACTAGTTACTTAGAGCTTGGCCTTAAATGATCCTTCATGACATGTCTGGTTTTTATCTACTATAATTATGGTGGCATCACTGATCAACTCATAGTTTTAAATTTTGACCCTGTTTTATTTTTCTTAAATCAAATTTTTCTAACACCCATAGTATTTTTTAGATTTTTAAAAAATAGTTGTTATTGAATAGGAATGCTTCTAAATACTAAATGAGCTAAGGGAGCAGATAGAAATGAAGAACTCTTCCAATAACTATTATAACATCAAACAGCTTAGCATACGATTATTAGGAAATAAATTTGTCTTAAAGTACATACCAAGGACACTAGTTTTCAACCTCATACTATAATTACCTTGATATCTTAAAAAGAAAAGGTTTCATTTTCAATGTACCAAGGAGTTTTCTTAAAATTAGATGCAAAAAACTTACGTTTGACATGTTAACTTCTAACATTTATCATTTGAGGTTTAACAGATTCTCAAATTTTTTTACAACATCCCTAAGTAAGAATTGCATTCAAAAGTATGTGTTTGCTTAAAGGTAGTTAGGTTCTTTATTTTTCTGAGGAGGCTCTTACTGTAGACTTACTAGGGACTGTGTTTAAAAGTAATTCAAAATTTTGGAAATTAATTTGTTTAATTATATATGTAATTAATTTTTATAGTTAATCAATATTCATGAAAACAGATTTTACTGGATTCAGATAACATAAAGTAGGCTATTCAAGGCATTGATGAAACTTACATAAAATCACAATAAAACAAGGTAAAAATTTTATATTTATATATAAATATATATATGGATTATATATTTTTATTTTGTTGAAGATAGTCTAAATATGTTTTGCTAAATTTTTACCTCATTTATGTAAGTTTTTCAACTCAGAAATGCTTTTAGAAAATGGTGCTATATTTTGCTCATTTAAATTTGATATTAATAGAATTTTTTATGGAAGCATTTTATGTTTTATGTCATTAAATTTTCTTCTACAGAGGTACTCTGGTAATAATTATAATTTTGAAAAATTGTAAGTAAATATTAACTCTGCATTATGTTCAAAATTTAAATTAATATTCCAGAAATGGAAGGCAGCTTGTTTAAAATATATATACACACACACACACACACACACACACATATATATTTTATAGCTGTATTCTTACTGTTCTATTGTTTTTAATTTGCTTTTCATTTGTAGATCTAATTTTATTTTCATTACATTGAATTTAAAACTGAATTAAAGGCTTGTAGTGGGAAGAACCTTGAAAATGTTTTATCTAAGTGTACCTCAGTTGAAGCCTCCAGTTTTTTTTTATGAACTGGGAGATCTAGTGCTTAAGATTCTGCTATACTGCTTTGACAGGTCATTTTATATATTTTAACCTCAGTTCTTTAGGACTTTTTTTGTGTACTTCTTTTAAATTCATTTCTAATATATTATTCTGTATCTATTCTGAGTGTTCATTTTATAATATGTCAGCTCTTCACCTTAATACTTTGATGAACTACATTTATAAGTCTTTTTTATTACTTAAATAACTAGTCTCCTTTGGGTGGTTTGTAAAATAGGATCTTCTATAAGTTCTACCCTGACCAATATCTCTAAAGAAATGATGAACAGACAGTGCAACACCTAGATGATGTATTGTAGAATTTTACACCTGGAACCTATGTAATTTTACTAACCATTGTCACCCCAATCAATTTTTTAAAATATTATGGTTGAATAAATAAAATGTGTTTGATCCAATTGAGAAATTAAGTTAGTTAAAAGCAAATGGATAATCATAATTTTATGTAGATTCTTGTAAGCAGTAGAAATACTTGCTATAATATGATACACTAAAGCAGGGGTTGTCCCTCTTTCAACTATATACATCTATGTGGAGGTCTGATTTTCTTCAAATATGTGTCTTGGTAGATGTAACTGACAAAAATAAAAGTTCTTTTGTCTCTGTGCAATTTTTTAAAAGTATAAAACATTTCTAGAAGGATTTTTGATAATACTACTGTGTTAGAAAGTGGAAATAATATGAAATGTAATATTTTTTCAACTGAATTAACATGTTTTCTTCAAGGTTTTACAAAATAATGCAAAGTACCAAGTAGTACCCAAAAAGCTGACCATAGGCAAACGCCTTGCTCAGTGTCTACACCCAGCATTACCAGGTGGAGTTCATCGAAAGGCACTTGAAACATATGAAATTATCTTCAAAATCATTGGACCTAAGCGACTTGCCAAAGATCTTTTTTTATATAGGTAAGAATAATTTTACTATTTACAGGTAAGTAAAAATATTTTTAACTATTTTGTAATTTTTTCAATAAAAGCTAAAAAATTGAAAATTCCTTGATAATAGAGGTTTTCATATATCCATCTTAAATGATTGAGAAAAAGTTAGAATATTTCTTAAGATAAACTTTTTTCATAGATGTAATTTATGAAATTTTCTTGCAAAATTTTTGAGACTGCAGTACTTTCTACCTTTTAAGCTTCGGAACTACTCTCAGAAAAAAATAAGATACCTTGATCTCTCAGCAGTTTTCAATATCGTTAACCGTTCTGTACTTGAAATATTCTTTTTTCTTGGTTTCTGTGATACCGTGCTCTCCATTTAGTTACTTGATCGCTTTATCAGCCTTTTCTACATTCCTGGAACAGTGTATGTGGAGTTTCTTAGGGTTTGCTCTGTACCTCATGTTTCATTTTATATTCATTCCTTGGGCAGATTTATCCATGTCCATGATTTTTCTTTTATTTGTAATTCCTAACTTGATATCACTAGTGTTGGCTTCTGCTTTAAATTCTTGGTTTACTTGCCATCTCTTTGTGGATCTTTAGAGGCAATTGAAACTCAGCCTGTTTTAAATTAAACTCATCCTTTTCTCCTATAAACCTTGCCTTTCACAATGCACTAAAGCTCAATAAGGGCACCACTGTCAATCCATTTACACAAGCCTGAAGTCTGAAAGCTACATGTGGTAGTTTGTTTTGCTTGTCCATATTCTTCTTCCTCCCAGGTACATTCCATCACTAAGAGTTCAGAGGCAGTAGAATCAAATGGTTTGTCTTTACTACTAACTAATTCTGTGATCTTGGGCCATTTTCTTCACCTCTGTATACGTATTCTGATCTGTAAAATGGGAATAAGATGACCAATTTCATAGGTTATTTACATAGAATTAAGAGTTAATGTATGTATGTAAAGTGCTTAGAGCATTATGCAGCATATAGTAAGTGTTCAATAAATGTTGGTTATTCTTCTGATATATGTCCCCAATACATTTACCTCTACCTTCCATAGTACCATCCACTCTAACTAACCATTGTCTCTAGCTGGTCTTTGTCACTGGCCTCACAACATTCACAGAATATCTGTTTTTATCCTTTTATCTTGTTTTTTGCGCACAGTACTGAAGCAGTATCTGTTTACATGTGATGATTTATATATGATAGTAAAGGAATTATCTGGTGGAGATGGAGAGAATTTATTAAATTCAAAAAATATCTATGAGAATGACTTGGAAAGGAAACTTGATAATTGATTGCAAATTAGAGTAGAAGTTTTTTTTTAAGGGTTAAGTATCACTCCTAGATTTATCTGTTTTCATCATCCAGATGGATAGTGATGCCATGTTTTGAAAAGAAAATTACAGGGGAAGGAACAGATTTTAGGGGGGGATAAGGAAATTCTGTTTAGGAATTAGGACATTTAAAGACCTTGTGAATCTGCTAGGTAGCTTACTGGGTTTAAAAGTATGAAGCCCAGGTGAGAGACCTGGGTAGTTTTAGTGGATGCAGAAGTCATCAATATATATATGATATTGTAAGCCAATCAGTGTAACATTCAAAAAATAAAGGCTTTCTACACACATGTAGTTACATATGTATTTATACTTTGTGGTTATTTTGCTTCCTGTCCCTTTTGTTTTTATTTCATCTATTTTTCCCAAGTTTTATTTTGATATAATTGACAAACATACATCACTGTATAATGGTTAGCCTTATATATATTATGAACGGCTACCACTGTAAATTTAGTGAGCATCCATCAATAAAAAATGAAAGCAAAAGAAGAAAAAAGTTTTTCTTCGTTATGAGCACTCTCAGGATTTATTCTTGTAACAACTTCCACATGTATCATACCAGTTTGTACCCTTTGACCACCTCTTTTCTATTCTCCCTTCCCCCACCACCTGCCTCTGCATAACCACAAATCTGATCCCTGTCTCCAAGAATTTTATTTTTTGTTTGTTTTTAGATTTCATGTACATGAGATCATATAGTATTTGTCTATCTCTGACCTATTTTACTTAGTGTAATGCCCTCAGGGTCCATCCATGTAGTCACAAATGGCAGGATTCCCTCGTTTTTTATGTCTGAATAATATTCCATATATATATATATATATGAAATATATATAAATGATATCTGTATCACAACTTCACAACTTCTTTATCCATTCATCTGTTGATGGACACTTAAGTTGTTTTCATATCTTGGCTATTATAAATAATGCTACTATGAACATGAGAATGCAGATGTCTTTTTGAGTTAGTGTTTTCATTTCCATTGGATATATTCTGAGAAGTGGAATTGTTGGATCATGCAGTAGTTATAGGTTTAATTTTTTTAGGATCCTTCATACTGTTTTGCATAGTGGGTATGATAGTTTATGATCCCACTAACAGTGCACAAGGGTTCCCTTTTCTCCATGTCCTCACCAGCATTTGTCATCTTTGTTTTTTCAATGATGGCCATTCTAACATGTGTGAGGTGATAATCTCATTTTGGTTTTGATTTTAACTTTCCTAATGACTAGTGATCTTGAGCATCTTTTCATGTACCTGTTGGTCTTCCCTATATCATTTTTGGAGAAATGTCTGTTTAGGTCTTTTGCTTATTTTTTAATTGGATTATTTGTTTTTGTTTGCTATTGTATGAGTTCTTTGTATAGTTTGGTTATTAACCCTTATCAGATGTATATGAGTTCTGACAATTAAGTTTACAAACTTGGCACTGTGTGCGTATATGGGCAGCACTGTACAAACAACTCGGTAAGGTTTCATAACCTTGCTATATCTGTGTTTCACAGCTATGTTTGTGTCAGCATGTGGTGGTGTCTTGCTGAATGGCATTCATTATTACTGTTGCTTGTTCTTGTGTGCCATCATGAGAATGTCAGCGTTTGAATTAGAGCAGTGTACAAAATTAAATTTCTTGTTAAACTTGACAAGAGTGGAAGTGAAATAGGGATGTGTTAGTCCAAGTTTGTGGGGATAATGCCATTAAGAAAATGTCAGTGTACAAATGGATTAAGAATTTTTCTGAAGGGAGAGAAAGTATCACTGATAAAGAGAGGTCAGGGCAGGCAATAACAAGCAGAACTGACTAAATTGTTGCAAAAATTCATCAAATTATGCCTCAAAATCATCGGCTGACTATAAGAAGTATAGCAGACAAAGTAA
Source organism: Lyroderma lyra (assembly GCA_004026885.1). NCBI lineage: Eukaryota > Metazoa > Chordata > Mammalia > Chiroptera > Megadermatidae > Lyroderma > Lyroderma lyra. The sequence continues at coordinate 80,341 of PVJL010004383.1, forward strand.
ACATCGATAGAGAAATGAATATCTTAAAATCTTGGCATAAGAAAGGTGTGTACAAAAATGGTCTTGAAGGAGCTCACCAATGAACAAAAGCAAAGCAGAGTCCAAGTTTGCCAAGTTCATTTGGAAAGGCAAGACGATGTTTTGGGCTGTGTTATCACTGGTGATGAAATATGAATGTATCAATACCACCCTGAAACAAAGCGTCAAAGTGCACAATGGAAGTCAGCCAGTTTTCCATAACCAAAAAGTTCTGTCAGTCTAAATGAAGAGTCAAAACAAAATTGCTAACCTTTTTTGATGTCAGAGAGATTGTTCATTATGAATTTATACCAACTAGAGAGTCAACCACGTTTACTATTTGGAAGTGCTGAAACAGCTGCATGAAAAAGACAAAAACGACCTGAACTTTTCACCAACTCATGACTCTTGCATCCTGGCAATGTACCAGCTCACTCGGCACTGACTGTGAAGGAGTTTTTAGTCACTAAACAAATAACTGTATTGGGACAACCTGCCTACTCACCTGATCTGGGCCCCAGTGACTTTTTTCTTCACCCAAAGATACAGGAAATATTGAAAAGAAGACATTTTGATGACAGTCAGAACATCAAGTATACTATGATGACAGCTCTGATGGCCATTCTAGAAAAAGAGTTCCAAAATTGCTTGGAAGAGTGGACTGGGTGCTGGCATCGGTGTATACTTCAAAGGGGTATACTTCAAAGGTGACCATAGTGACATTCAGCAGTGAGGTATGTAGCACTTTCTCTAGGATGAGTTTGCGAACTTAATTGTCAGGTTGGGAATATTTTGCAAATATTTTTTCTCAGTCCATAGGTTGTCTTTCCACTAGGTTGGTTGTTTCTTTTGCTATGCAGAAGCTTTTTTGTTTGATACAGTCCTGCTTGTTTACTTTTTATTTTGTTTCTTATCCCTTGCTGTCATATCCAAAAAATCATTACCAGTACCCATATTTTGTTCTAGGAATTTCATGGTTTCAAGTCTTATGTTTAAGTCTTTAATCCAATTTAAGTTAATTTTTATTAATGGTGTAACATATAGGGGCCAAGTTTCATTTTTTTCACATGTGAATATCCAGTTTTCCCAGTACCATTTTTTGAAGAGACTATCTTTTCTCCATTGAATATTCTTGACCTCTTTGTCAATTAAAAGTTGACCGTATATTCTTGGGTTTATTTCTGGACTTTTGATTCTGTTTAATTGCTCTATTTGTCTGCTTTATGTCCGTATCATACTGTTTTGAGTACTGTAGCTTTATAGTATAGCTTGAAATCAAGAAGTGTGATGCCTCCCACTTTGTTGTTCTTTCTCAGGATTGCTTTGGCTGTTGAAGGTCTTTTGCGGTTTCATATTGCCACGTCCTGTGTGGGGAGAAAAGAACCTAAGGGGAGGCAACGGGGAATGAAGAAACACACGCAGACACAGACATAATACAAAGCTAAGCTGGGACCAGGTGGTCCTCTGAGCTCGGATGGAAACACAGAGGCCCAGTCTGGCAGCGACGTGTTTATTTTATAGAGCAAGCAACAGGAAAGGTCAAAAGTGCAGGAACGGGGAATAAGTGCTATATCCCCGACCCAGGCCTTTACAGTGTCAGCACACAAAAGTCCGCGGTTTGCCTGTGTCCTTGTAGTTAATCCTGATGCACCAAATTTCCCTTTGCCTTCCTTGAGAGAGTGAGCCAAGAGTCATGTCCTTGGTTGCTTTCAGGGGCCAACCAGCCTTGCAACACTTGTGCCTGCTGGCATCTTAAACATGCAAGCCACCTTGCTAAAGCCTACTTTTTTCACCTTGCCGTGGCCTTCTGCTCACACGCTCCCTACATCATATACATTTTAGGATCTTTTTTTTTCTACTTCTGTAAAAATGACATTTGAACCTTGATTCAGTCCAATCCGAATAAGGGATTGCATTGAATCTATGGATGGCTTTTGGTAGTATGGACATTTTAACAATATTTTTTCAATCCATGAATATGGGATACCTTTACATTTATTTGTATCATCTTCTATTTCTTCCTTCAGTGTCTTGTAGTTTTCAGAGTAGAGATCTTTCACCTCCTTGGTAAGTTCATTACTAAGTATTTTATTTTATAAATAGAATTGTTCTATTTCTTTTTCAGATAATTCATTGTTAGTGGACAGAAATACTACTGATTTTTGTATGTTAATTTTGTGTTCTGGAACATTACTACGTTCTTTGATTGGATCTAACAATTTTTTGTTGGAGTCTTTAGGATTTTCTGTATATAGTCATGCCATCTTTCATATAGAGATAATTTTACTTCTTTCCAATTCTGATGCCTTTTATTTCTTTTTCTTGCCTAATTGCCCTGCCAAGGACTTCCAGTATTGAATAGTAGGGGTGAGAGTGGGCATTCTTTTCTTGTTCCTGCTCATAGAGGAAAAACTTTCAACCTTTCCCCATTGAGTATGATGTGAGCTGTGAGCTTGTCATATATGGCCTTTATTATGTTGAGGTACATTCCCATTATACTTAATTTGTTAATAGTTTTTATCATGATGGAATGTTGAATTTTGTCATGTTTTTTTTCTGCATCTATTTTGAAGATGATAGGATGTTTTTCTTTTGTTCTAGTAATGTGATACATTGCATTGGTTTGTTGAACTGTCCTTGCATCCCAGGCATAAATCCCAGTTGATCATGGTGGAGGATACTTTTAATGTGCTATTGAATTCAGTTTGCTAGTATTTTATTGTAAGTTTTTACATCTATATCCATAAGGGATATTGGTCTGTAGATTTCTTTTCTGATAGTGTCCTTTTTTCTGGTAGTGGCATTGGTATCAGGGTGATGCTGGCCTTATAAAATGAGTTTGGGAGTGTCCCATCTTCTTCAGTTTTTTGAAAGAGTTTGAGAAGGATTGGCATTAATTATTCTAGAAATGTTTGGTAAAATTTACCAATAAAGCCATCTGGTCCTGGGTTTTTCTTCATTGGGAGGTTTTTAATTACTGATTCAATCTCCTTATTAGTAACTGCAGTCTGTCTATTCAGACTTTATATTTTTCTTGATTCAGTCTTAGTACTTTATTTTTAAGAATTCGTTTCTTCTAGGTTGTCTAGTTTGTTGGCATATACTTCATGTTTTTATTTTTTTTTAAACAGTTCTGGATTATTTCCTCTTCTTGCAAATGCTGCCATGTCTGTGAAACCAACATTGCTAAGTTTGTATGAGATATATTACCTGCCTTTGGGTAAAACACTGAAGCCTGGTCTGCAAGGATTGCTAACTGGTATTCTTCCTGGCTTAGAAGAAGGGTCAGAGTACTATGAGAGGTGAGATGGTGCTATTATTGGTACAGCTAAGTAATTGATATCGTGGACTTGTCAGCAAGAATCCTTAGATCAGTAATGTTTTAACATCACAAAAATTAATTATTCTAGATGTTTCAATATATCACCTGAAGATTTCTGTAGCAAAAAAAATTATCATAGTATATGCACTCTGTGTATCACACTGAAGATATAGCTAAGTGATCAGAGTCGACTTAGGAGATAAATGGGCTGGGTTCAAATCCTGGCTTGACACATACTTTGCGAGCTTAGGAAAGCTTTTTTAACAAACTTTTTTCAGTGTTCTATAAGACAAGCATTGGTACCTATTTTATTTTATTATTGTAATAATGAAATCACTTAGTCCAGTGCCTAGCACATGTAAGTCACTCAAAAAATTATGGCCCATAATTTAAAATAATACAATAGATATGACATGTACATTAATTTTTTAAATGGGAAATTGAGCCATTGCCAATGGTTTTTAAATTGTTAATGGTGGAAAATAATCTATCTCCAAGTACAGTACAATAGTTAGTGAACTCCAAGTTTGGTAGCTGTTGAGAGGATACTGTTGATATTTTAACTTTTTATAGAAAAATGATTTGATCTTTTTTGGAGGCTACTACTATTTCTTTGGAAGTTAATAGTTGTAGACAATGCATGATAGTTCTTATGTATCTTTAATATTTCATTATTGACATTCTTAGGAAAAAGGAACTTATGAGTTGAGATGGCAAAAATAAAAAATACCAAACTTATTTTGAGTGGACTTAATTATTTAAATTTCAGTAATTTATTCTAGTGCATTGATCAACTACTGCATTGTATTGTATTCATCAGCTCCCATAATGCAGTAAGAATCTAATCTTGAAAATATTGATTACCCTTATAAACTACTTTAAGAAAAAGAATAATTTTGTCATTAACACTTATCATATTCTTAGTTTTTGTACATATTTGCTTACAATTTTGGAAACAGAATGGAGATTATTGCATTTAGCTTATAAATCAGTTTTCTTTTAAGTTGTTACACTTAATCTCCTATGGGAGACATAGAATCAATACCACTTTATAACTCTACTAGTCAAAATTAAAAATTTAACACAGAAATGAATAAATGATTTTTGTGAGTGTGGCATCCCTATAGTTTATCATGTGTATCTTAGTCTATTAGGGCTGCTATCTGCTATAACAAAGTACCATAGACTGGGTAACTTATAAAAAACAAATTTATTTCTCACAGTTCTGGAGGCTAGAAGTTTAAGATCAGGGTGCCAGTATGGTGTGTTTTGATAATAACAATCTTCCTGGTTTGTAGCTAGAGCTTTCTTCCTGTGTCTTCACACAATAAAAGGGGCTAGCTACTCAGCTCGGTGGGGTTTCTTTCCTAAGAACACTAATCTCATTCATGAAAGCCTTCATGACTTAAGTAATACCAAAGGTTCCACCTCTTAATAATACCTTTGGGTATTAGGGTTTAATATATGAGTTATGAGGTGACACAAACATTCAGACCATAGCATTATGCTTCTCCAGTTATTCCACACAAGTTCTATAAAAGGATTTCTAACATGTTCTTTTAATGCATAGATAAGGCATGTGCAATTTGCAGCCCAGGATGGGTTTGAATGTGGACCAACACAAATTCTTAAAACGTTATGAGATTTTTTTTTGTACCCCTTTTTTTTAGCTCATCATTAGGGTTAGTGTATTTTATGTGTGGCCCAATACAATTCTTCTTCCAGTGTGGCCCAGGAAAGCCAAAGGTTGGACACGCCTGGCATAGATAAATTTAGCCCAGAAGGGATTATAGTGTTAGTATTAAATTATACAGCAAGCGAACAGTAGAACTCATGATCAGATTCTCTTGATTCTGACTGTACTATGAAGTTATCGAATTTTGTGTATTAAATTGTTTCTTATGTTTAAAAGAAATAAAAAGTAATCAATCTTTAAATGTAATCCTTCATAAAACAATACTGATTTTTGTCATAGGTCATTCATCAAAGTTGTGAATTACACAGTGTGGTTTGAAAAAGAAGGAAACATTTGGAAATGTCCTTTTAGATATTATAGAAAATTAATAGAAAATATATTCTATTATAAGGTTACTACTAACTACAATATATATGGTGTTTAACAACCCACTGAAGTAGATAGGACTGTGGTATTGTTTTTGTTGTTATATTCATTTTATAGATGAGGAAACTGATCTGAAGAGACATTAAATGATTTCCCCAAATTACACAGCTAAGTAAATGGTAGAGCCAGGACTTAAATCCACTCCTCTGATCTCTAAACTATATGACCCTTTCAATCTGTCACACTTGTCTCTAGGGTGGAACATATAACTATAGCATGGATGCTTTCATACATTCTGGAAGAGAATAGTAATTTATTTTTAAAATTGTGAAACTTAATGTTTCCCTTCTTAAACCACTTTATTTTGTACTTCAGAACAAACACATTGTTGGAAAAGGTTGCTGCTGCAGTGGACCAGTCTGCATTCTACAGTGCCCTCTGGGGCAGTCTTCTTACCAGTCCTGCTGTGCGTTTGCCTGGAATCACGTATGTTCTTGCCCATTTGAACAGGAAGCTTTCCATGGAAGATCAACTTTATATAATTGGCAGTGATATTGAGTTAATGGTAGGTCTACAAATGGTTGCTTATTTAACAAATAACTTTAGAATCAGGCAAACTATTCAAAACAGATATTGAGAATAGTGCAATGAAAAAAACTGTTTTCATGGAGTTTATATTTTTCGTCAGGGGAATTTAAAGACTAAAATAATCAGTAATTATTGTTTTAAAAGTTTCAATGTTTTTTTCCTGGAAAAGTATTTATATGTTATCTGTTATTCAAGTGAATAAATGTTTTTTTATTACTGTCTTGCTAACTGATCAGACGATAGCCATGCTCATTATATTATTCTGAAGGGGACCTTCTCATAGCATCCTTTATGGGAAAGACAGATTTTAGACAAACTGATAGCCATATTCTGTATGGGATTTGTGCAAGAGGATGTAGTACTAACGCAGGCAGGGAAAGATAGTGGAAAAATTTACACTCATTACTTGCTTATACTTTTTAATTTGAAGATTAATAACAAGTGCAAACATTTTATCTGTATAGAATGATGTTGTCTTAAAATGAGCAAGGAGTGAAAAATAAACCCTCAAAGGTCATTTTGAAAAGTTTTTAAAAACTTTTGATTAATTATTCTGTGTTTTTCCCCAGTATGATTATGAAATGACTGAGATCTTTGTGTAGATTTTTTTTGTATTTATTGAACTGTAACTTACACTGAAATTAACTTGTCTTATGTGTACAGTTTTATAAATTTTAACTACTGTGTAATCATATAACCAATACTACAATCAAGACATAAAACATTTATGAACCCCAAAATGTTTTTTTATACAAGTTGACAATGCACTGTAGAATTGTATGCCTGAAACCTATGTAATCCTTGCTAACAGATGTCACCCCAATAAGTCTAACAATAAAAATGAAAAAACAAAACAAAAAAAACACATTTTTTTGCTCCCCTTTATATACCACAAAACAAAACAAAACCACATTATGTTTATCTGTATACTTTGAGACCTTGCAAACATTGGTCTGATTCCATAGTTGTTTGTTATCCAGAATATTATATAAATGAAATCATACAGTATTAGCTGTTAATTGTGGTTTTCTTCATTTTGTATAACGGGTTTGAGATTTATCCATGTTTTTATATATACCGGTAGTTTGTTCCTATATCTTGATGTGTAGTATTGTATGAATGTACCACAATTTGTTTATTGATTCACTGATTAATGGGTGATTAAGTTGTCCTTAGTTTGGGGCAGTTATGAAAAAAGCTACTATAAACATTTGCATAGAGTTGTTTGTGTAGAGAGATGTTCTTATTTCTTGGGAAAATACCTAGGAATGGAATTCCTAGATAGTATGGTAAATGAATTTTTAACATTTTTTTAAATTACAGGTTTATTGAGTTATAATTCACATACCATAAAATTTACATTTTTAAATTGTACAATTCAGTGGTTTTTAGTATATTGACAAAGTTGTGCAACTTTTGTCACTATCTAATTTCAGAATAATTTCTTCACCCCACAAAGAAAATTTATATCCATTAATCACACATTTCCTCTTTCCTACTGCCCTTTGGAACTAATCTATTTTCTGTTTCTATAAATTTGCCTATTCTAGACATTTCATATAAATGAAATTATACAATATATGATCTTCTATGAATGACTTCTTTCAACATATATTTATATTGAAGCATGTGTCAGTACCTCACTCTTTTTATGGCTGAATAATATTTCATTCTATGGGAATACCACATTTATCTGTTCATCCATTAATGGGCCTTTCTGTTACTTATACTTTTCGGCTGTTGTGAATAATACTCTATTAATGTTCATGTGTAAGTTTTTGTGTAGACATATGTTCTCATTTCTTATGATTATACACGTAAGAGTGGAATTGCTAGGTCATGTGGTCGCTCTGTGTTTAACTTTTTGAGGAACTGGCTAACTTTTCCAAAGTGCACTAATTTACATATCCACCTCAATATATGAGAGTTCCATTTCTCCATGTTCTTATCAATATTTGTTATTGTCTTTAATTTTTATAATAGCCACCTTAGTGGATATGAAATACTATCTCAATATGTTTTTGATTTGCGTTTCCCTAATTACTAATAACGTTGAGCATGTTTTCTTGTGGTTATTATATTTTCTTTGGAGAAATCTCTATGCAGAGTCTTCGCTCTTTATTTAAATGGGGTTATTTCTTTTTTTGTTATTGAGTTACAAGAGTTCTTTATATATTTTAGATGTTAAACCCTCATATGTATATGATTTGAAAATGTTTTCTCCCATTCTGTGGATTGTTTTCTCACTTTCTTGATTGTGTGTCCTTTGAAGCATTCAAGTCCAATTTATTTGCTTTTTCTTTTTAACTGTGTGTTAGTGTTAGATAATATTTAAGAAATTGTGTCTAATCCAAAGTTACCAAGATTTACTGCTACATTTTCTTCTAATGTATATTCAAGTTTATAAGAAACTGCCAAATAAGTTTCCAAAATGGCTGTACCATTTTTATGCAGATCTTTAAATGTAGTTTGTACATTTTCTTTTAATAATTGAAGTGTTAAATAAGTCGCTTTTTAAATTTCTTTAAAAGGCAAATGCCATAATTGGAAAACTGTTTGCAACACATTATAGCGAAAGGACTAAGCTCCCTAATAACTCAAAATGCTACTATAAATAAATAAATATCAACAGTCAAGTTGAAAAATGGATTTGAACTGAAAATTAACATAAAGGAATAAAAATAATTCAACATGAAATGGTGCTCAACATTACTTATAATAACAGAAATAAATATTTCAGGTACATCAAGATACCAATTTTTATACATCAGATCGGCAGAAATTAAAAATGTATGGGTAAATATGGAAAACAAATTGTCACACATAGCTGGTAGAAATATAAATATGAGGTATATATAACCTTAATAGAAAGCATTACACTATTTAAATTGCTACTGCATTTACCCTAAGACCTAGCAATTCTACCTTGAGGGATTTATTGACAGATAGATTTGTACATTATGTAAGTGTATTGCAACATTATTTATAATAGCAAAAGTTTACAAACAGTATAAACGTCTATCATTAGGAGCCTAGTTAAACAAATTAGGGTTTATCTATGAAACAGTAGCCATAAAAATATAATTAAGCTCTTTAGTGATTTAGAAAGAACTCCAAAATTGTTTTTAAACAAAAAAAATCAGAGTTTAGGATACGTGTGTGTGTGTGCACGCGTATTTGTTATATTTACAAAAATATTCACTAGTAATATTGGTTACTTGCAAAAAGGAAGTTGGGTGGTTTGGAGACAAATGGGAGAGAATCTTTTTGCTATATACTCTTTTGTGCTCCTTAATTTTTAAACCATCATAATATATTTATTCAAAATAATGAAAATACATTTAATTATTGACAAGATACTCAGAAGCATGTTCTTATTTATGGCAATTTTCATGGTAAATATTTCCCAGTGTAATTGATAAAAGATATTAAAGGTTTTCTCATTTCAGGTAGAAGCAGTAAGTACTTCAGTGCAGGACTCGAGTGTACTTGTACAGAGAAGCACACTGGACCTCATACTGTTCTGTTTTCCATTCCACATGAGTCAGGTAAAACATAAATGCTGGTATTAATATAAGGCATTCTTTGTAAAATCATAATTCATGATATATATTTACTTTTTTCATTTAAGTTGGATTCTTTCATTTTATAAACCAATATACATGGAAAATAAATTCAATTTTAAAGATTGGAACTTGTGAAAATTATGAAGAAAAAAGATTTATTAATTTGGGTAAGAATATAGAAATTGAAATAGATTATTTCAGACCTAAAATAATGTTAGCTATAAAATGCAAGAGGGACTCATTCTTAGTTATGAGTGAGGCAAGACTCTGAAATCCAGGCCTACTCAGCTGTTATCTCTGTCCTAATGTTGTTTTTTCCTTTGGTGAATTGGGGATTTTGTCAGACTCTTAGCAGACTTGGCTCAATTTGAAAGCCAAATATTTAGTCACTGTGACATCCTCTAGTACTTCTATTACAAAAGAGAGCAACTAACTTAAATCATGAATGAAGTATTTCATTCCTGGAATTTAATCAGTGTCCTCGTTTTTAAAGAAGTCACCTAAATTCTTTTGTGTCTAAACCTTAATGAGGAGTGATTTAGAATACAGGTATGTAAGCATTCAGAATGTGGAGCTATCATATTTTTCCGTGGATAATACGATACTTTTGTCTAAAATTATTAGACCAAAAACTGGGGGTTGTCTTATACATGGGAGTAACTGGTTAGTATTGATTTCTCAATGTTGGGTTAGAAAAGTAGGGGTCATCTTATACACAGAAAAATACAGTACATGCCCAGGAAAAGTAATAAAATACAGAAAATTTCTACCATGAAAAAGTAAGTTCATTTCTCAAAAGTCATTAGGAGAAAAAACTATTATTTGGGGCTTTTGTAGGAACTGTGGTTAGTAGATAAATAGTGGATTTTCATTATGATTAGCCATACTCATTTCTTATTACTTTATTAAGTTTGAACTTGAATTTTTAATAATTAAAGAATTTTATACTTCATTGCCTACACTGTTCCTAATTGGGACATACACCACTGCCAGTTTCTATTTGGAGACTTCCCAGCCTTAAACCAGGAGCCTTTATTATGGCTTTTTACAGAAACACTCACTAGAACATCTCAATATAATCCAGATTTACTAGAATAGGGCTAGGCAGACAAACCACAAAGTAAGAATAATTTTTACTTTCTGAAAGGTTGGTAAAAGAAAATAAAGAAGAATGTGTCAAAGAAATGTATGTGGGTCAAATACTTCCTATATAGGCCTTTATTGAAAAAAATGTATCTACCTTTACTCTTAAACTTTCCCACTTTCTTCCCTTCCAGCCATTTAACATTATTAGTCCTTCAGTATACTAATAGGTGACTCAACAAGATGTGAGGAATTAAGTCATTTTGTAGGCTTAAATTGGGAAAAATTTTATTTATAATCTCACTAGACCAGCGTTTCTCAATATTCTTTCAGCCTGAACTTTCTTCTGTATTTTATAGAAGGTAAGGCTTGAGAAGAATCTTGGCTGGTTAAGGATACAGAGGGATACAGCATCTCTGTATCCCTACCAACCAAGAAAATTTTTCTCAATCCTTACCTTCTATAATTTGTAGCATGACAGCAATAGCTATGTCGAATGTGTTTTTTTAAAGTGTATACCCAACCCAGGCCCAATTCCAACATACTTTCTTTCATTCCTGTACCAAATTATTAAATGACCTGAGAATAAGGATCATCTTTGTCCCCACATTCCCTTTCTGTGTCTTGCATGTAATAAGACACTTAGAAGTATTCATTGTAATTGTAATTTAAGAGAACCTACATTAATTTATTCTGAAAGAGAGACTGCTGTTAGGAGTTTCAGCAGTTGATTAGTTGTTAGATTCTTTTTTACTTATTTCATGGAAAGTTTACCCTAATGTCTGGTACTAACACTTTTAATTGAGATTATAATAAAATTATTTTTCCTGCTAGAAATATGTAGTGATGCCAATAGTAATCAAGAAGTGATTACTTTCTTGAGAATAATAAAATTAGGATTTTGTGACAAAACTTAAAATCTATATATCTAATATGGAATAGATAGATCAGCAGTTCCCAAATGCTTTGGTTTCAGGATCCTATTACACTGTTTAAAAATATTGAGGATCCTAAAAAATCTTTTGCTTGTGTAGGTTAGATCTATCTATATTTATCATATTAGAATTTAAAACTGACAAATTTTTAAGTATTTACTAAGTAACAATAAGTTATCAAAGTATAAACATTTTATGAAAATAACTATACTAAAATAACATACTAATAAAATTAGTGAGTAGAGTAGCATTGCTTTATATTTTTGCAAATTTCTTTAATGTCCGACCTAATAGGAGAAAGCAGAATGCTTACATCTGCTTCTACATTCAGTCTCTTTCTTATGGTATTTTTCTTTTGATTGAAGTATATGGAGAAAATCTGATCTCATACTGTTAGGAAAAGGAGGAGTATTTTATTAGTCTTTTCTGTTAAAATAGCACATTTTTCTTTGATACTACACCAAAACTGGACAAGCTGTAGCTTTAAAAAGTTAGTTGCAATATGGACTCTAAACCCATTCCAGGGGAGTTTTCATATTTTGTTTCATTAAAATCCACTGGTCATTCTGGCTCTAATATATTCTTTTGTAACATCATGATTAGTTATTTGGAAAATGTTGGTTTACTGAATCATGCAGATCTTTCAAATGTTAACACATTTTATCATACAATAATAACAAACTCACATTTATTACTGTCATTACTGATCTTACCAGTAAAGTTTTTTAGGTATTGGGAAGCTTTTAAGCCAATTCAATTTAATTCCACACAATGCATTTCAAGCGAAATACAGCTTTTCCAAAGTTTTAATTTTCTCTTGGAAGCTTAAATTTTATTTGTACTGATGAGTATTGTTTTATCTGTTTTTGAGAAAATGTCTGCCAAGTGTCCAACCCTGAATAATCATAGTTTGTGTAAGCCAGTTCTTCAGGTGAAAGTAGTGTTCTGTGACAAAAGCTGGTAGGTCAGCTCACAATTCAAACAGTCAACCCAAGTGTTTTTCCTTGAGACCTGTATCAGATTTCAGTGTATATCAGTGGTGCATTATGTATATTTCCCTTTCCATAACACAAAATATTAAAAGACATCTACTAAAGGATCAATATTTAATAAAATAAATTTTGCTGTTTCATCAACAACATTCTTAAGTGAAACTGGCTTTTTTTTTTCTTTTATGTTTATTTTACTGCAAATACCTGACAGTAAAGTAATACATGACTACAAGTACAATGGATGTCACTAATACTTTTCTTGCTAAGCTGACAGAAGTTGTGCATGCTTTTATATGGTCAAAGCAAATGTTAACATGGCAAAACAGGCAAATAACATCTTGGTGTTGTTATGAATATATTTTTACCTTGTGAACTCCTGAAAGGGTCGTAAAGGTCCCCAGGAGTCCCGAGACCACACTTTTGAGAATTGCTTAGATTAATGGAAGATGCCTGTATTTAAATGAGTGGCTATAATTTGTCAGCTTTTGATGATCTGTATTCTGTATGTAGTATCTCAGTTATTTCCCTAAGATTCTTTTAAAACAAATTGGCTAAGTGAATCTATTTGTTATTCTGTCGAAAAGCATGGTGTGGAAAAAATTCACAACCTTGTGATTAACGAGAGGTCAGTTCTCTAACTGGGGCACTAACCAGGCATGTATTTAAATTTGGCTAAGTACTTAGGCCCTGTGAAGCACTATGGTCTTTTATTCTAGAGTGGTTGTTAGTTGATTACCACCTTACTCTCTAATGCTCATACTCCAAGATTCTATTCTAACGTGATTATCTAGTAATATTCTTTAAATTAACAGCAGTTTAATTAGCTGCATTCTGTTTATGTTTTTTAGCTTTATCTCTCTTATCTAATAAAACCAGATCTCCTTTAGTAAATCATTTTTTAAACATCTACTTAGGGCTCTTAGGAAAGAGGTAAAGAAAAAAAATGAATTATTTCTCTTTAAAAGATCTGGAATAAAATGAAAAACATTTGAGATTTCTTAAAGCTGGGTAATGGGTATAAAAATGTTCATTATATTGTTTTCTCTGTTTTTCTATATGTTTGAAACTCTACAAAATAAAAATTTTTTAAGAAAAGGAAATAAAGGACTTAGAATTGTTGAAGATAGTGAACTTCTAAAGAGTTTATAGTCGGTTGACAATTCTATGAATGTGAAGGACATATGATTTTTCTTATATCTATCCTTTGGTGCTCTATCTTCTCTGTTTTGTGTCAGATTTTGCTAATGGATAGCATAAAGAACTTTAAACCACGGTTAAAATAATTCAGTTATAGTTGCAGCTGTACAACTTTTCTTATTGTTTACTAACTGTAAAATGGACATAACTGGGTTTGAAAGATCAAATGAGATACTGTTATATTAAAGTACATGACTAAGACCTGAGTTTTGAATATATTGTAAGGCATTATTTTTTTTTAGAGGGAGAAAATGTTTTTGTATGTGATTAAATAAATACAACCACTTTTCTTACTTTTTCAGGCCACTAGACCAGATATGATTAGGATCTTGTCAGCAGCCCTTCATGTAGTACTCAGGAGGGATATGTCCCTGAATCGAAGACTTTATGCATGGCTTCTTGGTAGGTGTTTGATGTGTGTGATCTTACCTGAGAAAAAATGGAATGAAATTTGCCATACCTAAATATTTTTAAGTTGTGTGTACAATCTCCTAAATGAAGAAACTAAAACTTTGCTTAAATGGAACTAAAACTATAAACAACTTTGTTTATTGTATGAAGAAATTTCACAAGCTTGTTAGTTGAAGCTGTTTCCATAGGTCGTGTTCCCTTAGACAAGACTTTTAAATTGAGGTGGTTATAAGTATATAGATAAAGAAGGATAAATTGAGGTGGTTATAAGTATATAGATAAAGAAGGATAAATTAATAATCAAAATAATGACATAATTCTTAAAAGGAAGTAGGACTAGTACGACGATCTCACACATCATACCAGTCTCCCATTCAGGCACTAAGCAATGGGTATACTTTGTTCTTCCATACTTTTTGTATTTGGCCAGTCTTTGCAACTCCTTCACCTGGAGTAAGAGGACACAGTATCACTTAATTTGGATTTTGTCAATCTATAGTTACTTCACTATTCGTTAGATTTAGAGAAAAAAACCAAAACAACAGAATGATTTTGGAAGAATACTATGATACTTATGTATTGAATTGGTTTCCCTTTATTAAACTATCTAAAATGATCTCTCTTGCTGACATTGGGCTACTAATTGGTAAGTGTTCAGAGCTGTTTTTGAGATATTTGCAGTTTTGATGTTTGCTGAAAAACAATTTTAAGAATTTTATTGTAATTTATTTTGCAATTTATTTCCATGGAGGTTTTGATAACAACGGTGCTATCATAGGACCGAGAAGCACAAGACACAGTAATCCTGAAGAACATGCCACTTACTATTTCACTACCTTTTCAAAAGAATTGTTGGTCCAGGTAATGAATATTTTCATTTTATATTTTGGTTCCTTCCTGACCTTTAGAGTTGCTCAACAAGTATAAGACATGGTCTTGCCTTAATTGAATTAATTCACAGTTGAAGGGATGGAGACAAGAGTCACGAACTAAGAATAACTATAACAAGAAATGATTCTGATAAAATAAGTAATCATAAGCTAGACTCACTTCTGCATAAATTCAGAGAGTTTTTTTTAGTTTGTGACTTTATTAAAACATAGTTGCAGCTTGTCACCTGTGCCCTATGAAAATTGGAGCGCTTTCAGAAATGGGCTAGGACCTGTATTAGTTCCTCTTCATCCCCAGGGAAACTTGAGTTGCAATAAGAATCTAAATGTTTGGTAAAATGACTCTTGTAATGGAAATGTTAAACTGATCCACAGGTTTTTTCATATTATTTTTACTTCAATTATGTTTAGTTAGGAGATTACAAAATAAACTAAGAAAATATGTGGTATCTGAAGCATTTTAAAAAATTAATGAAGTTACAAGAATATATAGTCTGGCACAAATAATTTCCCTTTTTTATGAGGTGATTATCTATACCAAAATCATAAGCATGTAATTCTGTAACATAACAATATCATAGCTACATTAACATAACTACTTTAAAAAGGGCATTACTTCTGCCAGACCCTGTAGTTGGTTTTAAGTCACCAGTGGGAAAATAATTACATACTAGCAGATACTGCCATATGATACAGCATAGCTTGGGGCATGTGATGATCTTAAATAGAACTATTTTTATCTTTTGGGCAAATAACTCGTGTATTTATTTTTCTAGATTTTTAACTTTCTACTTTTTTCTAAAGAAAATGTAAGCACTTATTTCTTCTCTCAAGACAAATGAATATAACATTTTTCCCCTTAGCTGAGAGAAAAAGCCAACTTTGTTGAAAAAGTTTCAGAGAAGCAATAGATGTAAATTTCTGTTACATATGGTTATATTTAAAAATCTTTTTATTTAGAAAAATATCTTAGAATCTGTTTAATTAAATGACTCATATACTTTTTCTTTTTTAAAGGCAATGGTGGGGATCTTACAAGTGAATGGATTTGGAGAAGAAAGCACATTAATGCAGGATCTAAAACCTTTTCGTATTTTAATCAGTTTACTGGACAAACCTGAGCTAGGTAATATGTGCTATTCTAGGGCATAAGGTCACATGTGGTTTTATATTTTTTCATAATAAAAACAAGACAAAGTTATTATTTAGTAAAATTGCTGTATTTTGAGGTAATCTTTAAATACACATTCTCAACAATTTCTTACCTAACATTCACTCTAGAATGTTAAGAAGATGTGCATCCAACCAGAATGCTATTGTGTATCTACCTATACTATGTATGTAGTGGAGGAGTCATTTTAAAGATGCTATCTAAGCTCTTCTTAATCCTGATTACTGAAATTGGACTATGGTATGTCATGACTATCTTCTATAGTACACAGAATTCAAGGATGTAATTAATAGTAGTAATATTACTATCATTTACTGAATATCCATTATATATTGGGAACTACTCGTATCCCACCCACCTTACAAATATTTTTCCTAACCCTTACAGCAGTCCTGTTAAGTTTGGTATTATCCTTGTTCCAGTTGAGGAACTAAAGTTCAAAGAAGTCAACTTGTCCAATTGTAATAGAGCTATTAACTGGCAAAACCAGTTTCCCTGATTCTGTTAGGTCAACTTACAGTTACACAAACATTTTTTCAGTTATTTACTATTTTACTGTTAGCCTATCAAAATGTGAAGTTTAGCTTCTGAAAAAACTTAAAAAATACTTGTTTTAAAGCATGCTCAATTTTCAAATCATTATTGGCTGATACTAAATAATTATTGTCTTTGATGTGTATATTAATTTTAGGACCTGTAATTCTAGAAGATGTCCTAATTGAAGTGTTTAGAACATTATATTCTCAGTGCAAAGCAGAATTGGATCTTCAGATGGAACCACCGTTCAGCAAGGATCATGCTCAGTTAAGCAGGTAGATTAACAAAATAATAAGCATGACATAAAGATGTCCTCATTTATTAATATTCATAACGTGAATACTTCTGTATGAAGTTTGTTTTTCTAATCAGTAAATTTGTCTTACAATATCACTGTATTTTGGTAATATGAACTCTCATAATTAATTGCATTGATCTTTCAAACAGGCATTTACTACTTGACTGCGATGTAGTAGGACCACCACATTCTAGGGTTGGTTCTCAATCTCAGCAGCTTAGAAGACTAAATTTTAGCAGTTAATGTGAAAATACGGATTCCAGGGAACTTACTCACCCTTATCCAAACTTACAAGAGATTAACCGCCACACGTCAGTTAATAACGGGAGTTGTGCCGTACTCGGTAACTAGGCCTGCTTGTTTATATAAGGAAGTGTCTCTTCGTTACTTGACACATTCTGGAGACCAAATCATAGATCAGAAAAAAACTTGAACACAGAGTTAAGGAATTAAAGGGCACAGGATCTCCTTTAAAGTATTTTTTTTTTAATTATTGTTATTTCTTCTTTCAGGTATATCTATAAATACATATTTTTTTAATGCCTGGAAAAAGTCATATAAAATTAGCATTTTTTTCCTCCAAATCAGTGATAGATACATTTTGACAAAGTCTTAATTTTTATTTTTTTCTCTACCTTAAGCTGCCTACCACTTTTCCAGTTTCATATATTATTCTAATATGACAAAGCTTCCAAGACTACAATTTCTTTTATATGATCTGCATTTCATTAATGTCTCCTTAATGAGACTTTGGCGATAACCTGGACTTTCCTAAAACATACTTCTATATATTAAAACATCTTAAGGCAGTTTTTGATTTCTGATAAATATAAATATACCCTGTCATTTTTGTTTGACATGTTAATATTGATTAACCTGGTACTCTGTTTCATTCTGTACTCTGCCTGATAATTTATATTGCCTCATAGAGTATTTATTTAATAGGTCTTTTTTGTTGCAACTTGCTAGATTTATTGACAACACCTCATTATATATAAAAATAATTGTTTTCATTGTAATAAAGGTGGCGGGAGATGGTAGGTTGGTGGGTAATTAATAGACTAAAGGATTCACACTTGAAATAACAATTATTTTTCCCTCATAGGACTTCAATAATACGTACTGGCTATATACAGTATTCTTTTTGCTTTTGTTGTTTTTCAAGCTAAGAATAATAATTAGATTGAAACTCACCAACGTAAATTTAACTCCATTTTAAGCAAATCCTGAATAGCACAGGAAAGCAGACAAGATTATTTTAGAATCAAGACTGTTAAAATAAAAATGCTACTTAGTGTTTCTGTGCCAAGGGAAACAAAATAATGCCAAGTTAATGGACTCAAAGCAGTTAAAAAAAAAATAACTTCCTGTTCTTTTGCTGGAAGCACAGCTGTTTTGTTTTGTTTTTTTGTTCTTTTTAATGCAAGACTAACTTTTTATCTTGATCATCATTTGAGTTATGAAAACTCAAATTTGGAAAAATAACTGCACATTAAGCAATAGGAGAGTGGCAGTACATAAAAATTATTTGTTCCAGTTTTCTCACTAGCAAGTTTTCTAGCAACTGCCTAGTAATAGGTACTGCCCCAACAACACTGCATTCAAATTTAAATTTGACAAAGTAAATGTTAATATTTATTATTGTTTGTTTTTCTTTTCCTTTTTTAGTAAATTAAGGGAAAATAAGAAAACAGCAGAGCTGATTAAAACTGCCAACCTTCTTTTTAATTCTTTTGAGCCTTATTATATGTGGGATTATGTTGCACGTTGGTTTGAAGAATGTTGTAGGTATGTTAAACCGTTTCATTCATTTTAATTTAATATCATTCAAAGCCAACTTTTCTTTGTTTTTTTAAGTTCTTGAGTCTAATGAAAAGGATGTTTATTTATACATTCTACTTACTACTACTGACTACTGTTAATTATTTAATAGCCATAATCTGGCTCTACAATGTCACTCTAGAATATAGAATTATTGATCATGTACTCTTAGAATTGAAAAGGAGTTTAGAGATTTCTTTTTTAGTCACCAGCATAGATGAAATATTTTTCCTCTCCACTTTATAGTAACCCAGTTTATCTTTGTTGTAGAGAAAAGAGCAAATTTGTGGCACAAATTCCCAAGATGATTCCCACTTTGAATAACAAAAAATTCCTTCTTATCACATTTGTGTTTTTAAAGCCATTGTGAACCAACCATGTTGTCACTAGTGAATAATAAAAGTCCTCCACTCCTTAGGACAGAAAGCTTAAAAAATGCTCTGCAAACCCAAGAATACTAGTGAACCTGAGTAGACTCTCAGTCTGGATTCTATCCCAATCCTCTCAGAACCAGAACAAACTTTCAAGCCTCAGGAGCATATAGTAAAAAGTAAGCATGTATGATCTCAGGATTAGAAATCTTTTACAAATGTAAATGCCAATGTGGTACATTACTTGAACATGTAATGATTTAGGAAGTTGCTTATTTATTTATTTAGTAGATACTGACCACCCAGTTGAAAAGCACTATGCTAGACATATAGATGATCCTCATCTTCAAAGACTTTGTAGTGGGAACAAGTAAGGCATGCGTGTGTGTGTTCCCAGTATTAAATTAAAAGTTACAAATGCCTTAGTAGAGAGATTAAAATGTAGGAGTCAAGGAATTCAGAGTGTCTTTTGCCACCTGGCCTTCATTTCTGTATTTGCAAACACACATATCTACACTTCTTTAGCTAACGTGGACTATTCCCTGACCACACGTTAACGTTCATGCTGTTGAGCCTTCGCTTGCTCTATTTCTTTTAAAATATTCTTCCCCCTTGCCCATCTGGTAAAATCCCTTGCAGTCGCCACCCATTGTTTAGTAGCCTTGCATGACTCCCTCAAATCTCTCAACAGAATAAACTTTTCTTATACTGTTACATTGTTACATTTATTTGTCTATGTGCATAATTATATTTCTTGCTGGTTAGGGAATGTACCATATTCTTAACTTTGTGTCTTCAGAGTAGGGCAGTGTATGGTCATATAGGATTAAAATAATTTGATGTGAATGTTGGAGTAATGAGTTCTACTGCTTGGATCAGAAGAGGCTTCCTGGAAGAGGTAATATTTGATCTCAAACCTTGAAGGATGGATGTATTCTGGATATTTGACAATGAGGTTGGGAGAGGGTGGCAATCCAGGACAAGTGTGGATAAACAAAGGGCCTGAGGATAGAAATCAAGCAGCAAATAATCCATTTTAAGGAGATAATATCTATTGTGAGAACAGTAGGAAGTAAGTCCCCAAAAGTGTGATCTATCCAGAACACTTGGAAATACAGGATGGGAATTGCAAGGAGAGGTTAAACCTAGGAATCTTGCTTTGGGAATTTTCCACATAGAAGAACAATAGTGTCCTGGGGAAAAGGGAATGTACCTTATCACAAGAACATTACTGTGTGTCCCAATGCTGAATTGACCCTCATTAAAAAGACAATGATGTTATCACCTGTATTCACATGGTAGTATACTTGATAAAGTGAATTTTGTACTTTTAGGAGAACACTACATGCCCGACTTCACATTGGGCCTGGAGATAGTAGTGAGTCATCTGAGTTACAGCTGACCAATTTCTGCTTACTGGTGGATTTTTTGTTGGATATAGTTTCTTTGGTAAGATCACGTTGGTAAAAAATATTGAGGAAATCTATTGATACTAACATATTTCAAATATTTCATGTTTGAGACAAACCTTATCTTCAAATAAGTCTCTTTTTTAAAATTATATTGATTTTTCCCCCTTTTGGCATAGTGGTTTTAAATAAAATTTTCCAAGTGTTTTGTCCTGATGTGTGTGTGTGTGTGTGTGTGTGTGTGTGTGTAACATATTACAAGTCTTATATAATACATGGAATATACTTCATAATTGGATGTTATTTGAATCTTAAATGTTTAGTGTATATTGATCTAATGCTGCATTTATATTTATTAATGATTCTACCTATTAAATGAGGACTGTTGGAAATATTTTCCCTTATCTTTTCTCTCCTCAATTCTTTGTTTTCTCATTTTGAAGCCTACTAGAAGTATGAGGGTGCTGTGTCAGGTATGACATTCAGCCTGTTTTCAAATCATTATATTCACTTTTGTTATCATTTCAGTAATGTATAAAATAAAACCAGGGTTATTTTATAACATGTTTGAAGTACCTCAATTGAGAATTTGGGAATAAAAATTTTATAAATCAATAATAAAATGACCATAAAATGTTAATTAAGAGCATGACACATATAACATATTACAGATGAGTAAAATTATTTCTTTTTATTAGATTACACATTGTTTAAACTTTGGTCATTTCACTTTTATTTTCAGGAGACTTATATTGAAATCCAGACAGAACACTTGCCCCAGTTGTTGCTCAGGATGGTTTCTGCCCTGACAACCCATCTCCACACATTGCATTTGTCTGAACTCACAGATTCGCTCAGGCTCTGCTCAAAGATCCTCAGCAAAGTTCAGCCTCCACTGTTATCTGCCAGCACTGGGGGTGTTTTACAGTTTCCAGCTGGGCAGAGCAACTCAATCAAAGAATGGGAAGACAAAAAGGTAATGTTAGCTATTAATTTTGGTATTAGACCAATTATAGATCACCCTTGAACAACATGGGTTTGAACTGCTTGGGTCCACTTATAAGCAGATTTTCTTCATTAAATATAAAATTTTAGGAGATTTGTGATAGTTTGAAAAACCTCACAGATGAACTGTATAGCTTATAAATAACCTAATTTTTGAGAGAATAAAGTAAAAGGTATATCATGAATGCATAAAATACATGTAGATAAATGTTTTATCATTTACTACTATAAAATATGCATAAATCTATTATAAAAAGTTAAAAGCTATCAAAACTTATGTGCACGCTTACAGATTGTATAAGGTACCATTTACAGTTCAGAAAAATGTAAACAGATGCAATATTAAATAATAATTGCATAAATTAACTGTGGTACATGCTGTAGTACTGTAATAATTTTGTAGCCACCTCCTATTGCTATGTGGTGAGCTCAAGAGTTGTGAGTTATCCATGCCATGTAACATTAATCATCTTCGCATGAAGTTTATCCAGTAAATTGCATATTGTAGTAAAAAGTGATCTCTTGTGATTCTCATGTATTTTTCATCGTGTTTAGTGCAATACCATAAACCTTGAATAACACTATGAGACCCACACCAAGTGCCACTAGAGATCCTGGAAGTGTGCCCAAGAAACAGAAAAGAAATGAGAGTATAAGAAAAAGTTGAATTGCTTGATACATACCATAGATAGAGGTCTGCCACTATAACTGTCTGCCATTTCAAGATAAATGAATCCAGCGTAAGGACCACTGGTTTAAAAAAGGAAATCTGTGAAGCATTCTCTACAACTGCGCCAGCAGGAACAAAAACTTTGCACTTCTGTGACTTATTTTTTTATCTCATACTGAAAATGCAGCCTTTATGTGGGTGCAAAATTGCTATAAGAAAGACATACCTATAGACTCTAATATGAATCAAGAAAAAGTAAAATCATTATGTGACAACTTAAAGGAAAATAAAAGCTCTAAAGCTGGAGAATTTAATACCAGCAAAGGGTGATATGATAATTTTAGAAAGAGATTTGGTTTAAAAAATGTCAAGGTAACAGAAGAAGCAGCTTCTGCTGACCAAGAGGCAGCTGTTTTCCCAGACACCATTAAGAAAATCATCAAGGAGAAAAGATACCTGATCTGCCTAAACAGCTTTTTAATGCAGATGAAAGTGCCACATTCTGGTGAAAAAAAAAAAAATGCCACAAAAGACATTTATTAGTAAGGAAGAGATTCAAGCACTAGGCTTGCTTTAAGGCTGGAACAGATGGGTTGTTATTTTATGCAAATGCAGTTGGGTTTATGATCAGGGCTGCCCTTATCTGTAAACCTGCTCACCCCTGAGCCTTGAAGGGAAAAGATAAAACCAGCTGCCAGTTTTTCGGTTGTACAAGAAGGCCCGGACAATGAGCACCCTTTTACAGGACTCATTCCATCAATGCTTTGTCCCTGAAGTCAGGGAATACCTTCCAAGTAAAGGCAGTCTGTGACTGCCTTTTAAAGTTCTTTCAATGTTGAAAATTGCCCCTGGTCACCCAAAACCCCATGAGTTTAACACCAAAGACATTAAAGTGGTCTACTTGCCCCATATATGTGTCTACATTTATCCTG
Organism: Lyroderma lyra; assembly: GCA_004026885.1. Classification (NCBI taxonomy): domain Eukaryota; kingdom Metazoa; phylum Chordata; class Mammalia; order Chiroptera; family Megadermatidae; genus Lyroderma; species Lyroderma lyra. Next base: position 103,619 of record PVJL010004383.1, read on the forward strand.
TAGATCAGGGTCATATAGACCTTTAGGGCTCATTACATGGTTCTCTATAGAAAGGATTGTTAACACTATGGAAGAGAACCCCAATAGAGAGAACATCGTGAAAGTCTGGAGCATTAAATCACCATTGAAGATGCCATTGTTATTATAGAAAGACCCATGAAAACCATCAAGTCCAAAACAGAGAATTCCTGCTGGAGAAAACTGTGATGTTGTGCATGATTTCACAGGATTTACAACAGTCAATCAAGGAAATCATGAAAGAGATTGTGGATATGGCAAAAAGATGGAGGAGGAAGAGTTTCAAGATACTGATCTTAGAGAAATTCAAAAGCTTATAGACACACCAGAGGAATTAACACCAGAGGAATTAACAGAAGATGAGTTGATGGTGATGAGTGCTGCCAAACCAACTGCCAGACAATGAGGAAGAAGATATAGAAGAAGCAGTGCCAGAAAACAAATTGACCTTGGATAATCTGGCAGATGGGTTCCAGTTATTCAAGACTGCTTTTGACTTCTTTTATGGCATAGACCTGTCTATGACACAGGCACTTAAAATGAAATAAAGCAAACCATGAAAGAAGGATTGGTACCATATAGGAACATTGAAAGAAATGAAAAGCAAAGAAGTCAGGCAGAAATTACAATGTATTTCCATGAAGTTATACCGTGTGTACGTGCCTCCCTGTTCTCCCCTGCCACCTTTACCTCTTCTGCCTCAGCACCCACACCAGCAAGACCAGCACCTCCGCTCCCTTCTCCTCAGCCCCCTCAAGACTATGAGGGTCAAGACATTTATGATAATTTACTTCCACTCAGTGAATAGTAACTAGTCATCACACCATACAGCTATAATCTTACCTGTTGTGTATATGTGTGTCTTCATGTGAAAAATCTAATAACTATATGAAACGAGCTGTAAGAAATGTTTGTGTCATCACCATCCTCATTGCCTACATATTCATCATGCAGATCATTGTGTGGATGACTTGTACGAAAGTGGATAGCCTATCTGTACACAGGCATAAGATGAACAATGTTTAAGATAAAATTCATAATGTACTGGTCTTCTTAATGTTTAACTGTTTTCAAAAAATTACATCACTGTACAGTATGCCTTTTCCATAACTGAAGAAACTGTATCAGCCAATCATCACAGGTGGTGGTTTAAAAAAAAAATGTATTGGTGTTTCCAATTCTGCAATATGAATACAACTGTACTATTGTATGCCATAAAAATTTTATAGTGATTTATTCATTAGTGTATAGGCTAGGCCACCATAAAGCAATCTTATTGATTGCACTAGGCTACGCATAAAATAGTGATATTGCTGCTGCTTTGTTATACATGAATCATTACACTAGTAAATAATTATGAGTTTTTTTTCACATTGTGTTTTTATTTTTTATGTTTCATGTTAGTCATACATACAGCATCTACAGTGTTTTGTAACATATAAGACAACATTGATGTAGGTACTGACAGACAATGTAAACTTACAGTATTAGTAAGTACAGTACAGTATGTATATTTTTTCTGTTCCTTAATGATTTTTCTTAACATTTTCTTTTCTCTAGCTTAACTTTACTGGAAGAGTACAGTATATAGCACATATAACATACAGTGTATGTCAGTCAACTATTTATGCTGTGCATAAGGATTTTGGTTAATAGTAGGCTATCAGTAGTTAAGCTTTGGAGGAGTCTAAAGATATATTCAGATTTTGACTGTGTGTGGGGAGGTCAGCATGTTTTCTACTCCCATGTTGTACAAGTGTCAACTGTACATTTCTTCAAAGAAGAACAGTTTCTGAGTAAAATCACTTATACATAACCATTTAGATGTTAGTGAATCTTGCCTAGATCGAAGTGTTGTGGCAGTAGACTATCTTGTAGGCTTTTGGCTCTAATGCAGTTTAACTGTTTAGGTTAGCATTTTCCAATAGAAATATAATGCCAGCAACCTATGTTATTTTTAAATTTCTGATAGCCACTTTTAAAAAGTGAAAATAATTTTAATTATATTTTATTTATCTCTTTATAGCTAATTATTACCATTTCAACATGTAATTCATATAAAATTGACTAAAAAAATTAGATATTTTATATTTTGTCTTGTACTGTTTTCAAAATTCCAGTGTTTTACATTTATAGCACATCTTTATTCAAATGCTGAAGTTCTATCAGAAACACCTGAAATAAAAAGAAAAAATAGTTCCTCTGTCAGATCAGCCACATTTCATATGCTCAGTAGCCACATGTGACTAGTAATAACCTATTAGACACAGGTTTATAACCTAAACTTCCCTGGTTCTTTTCATATTTATACACTAAAATTTTGACATGCTTTTCTTGAAATCCAGAATCTTTTTACTCTCCTCAGTCTTCTAAATTCTTAATGCTTACTTGATGACATTGAATAGAATTATAGTAACTTTAATACTGTACTAGTAACAGACTTAAATACCTATGAAACACCTATGGAAAAAATTAGTAATTTAAAAGCTTTCAGGTTTATAAAATTAATTTTTAGCAAATACTAAAATAAAACATTTAATGAAATTATATAGGTACAGTGGCACTATGTTAAAAATACAAAAATTTCTAGCATATAAGGTTTATTATCTAAATTCAGTATATTTGTCTTTTTTTTCAGTTGCTTTTTTATTGTTTTTCAGCCTGGCACAATATATTATCAGGATGATCTCATACAACCTTTCCCATCAAGCATTAACCCTAAAACTTTTTTCTTGGTCCTTCTAAACATAATGTTCTTCATTTATGAAGTGAACATTACTGAACCTCAATCAATTTTAATATATCCCAAGATTATCCTACATAAACTAAAACCAGTCTTTCTCACCTTCCTTACCACCTGCTTTTTATTTATATGTAATACTCTGTTATGAGAAGATTCTCTTGGGAAATTCATTTTGAGTGGTTTTTTGTTTGTTTGTTTTTTAGTTTATGCCTCTAGGATCTTCTTAGAAATAAAACTAAAATAAGTATTAACTACTTTTGAAGCTTTGATTTTTATTTGAATGAGATTAGTTGAGAGCAGAAAAAGGACCTTAGCATTCTCTCAGTAACGTATTCCAGTATGTGCGTCTTTACTAGGTAGAAAACATCTGGAGGCACTTATTGATGGTTCCGGGTAAGGCAAATGGGAACATCAATTCGTAGTCTATGAAATACAATTAATACATTTTTAAAACAATGTAAGGTTCACTAACCTGAGAGTATGCTTTTCCTCTCTTTTTGGTTTTCTCCTACATTCCCAGGGCATATATCTTTCCTACTTTTTTACTGAAGCACAATGATGTTATCTTCACTGAGATGTCTGAAAATTGATCATATTTGAAAGCTGAGGGTATTTTCTGTATTGTTTTGAAAGTGTAAGTGAAGGAATGGTTTTTTAAAAAAATATAAATCTAATTTTGTCTCTATGCATTTAGTACATTTTTGTGAAATTAGTATATTGGGTCTCTATATCCAAATGTCCAAATGCGTAATTCCTTTCAATTTTCAGAAATTTTATTTTTTAAAATTTTATTTGTAATATAGATCATACAACTAAATATTATAAATGTGTGCAAGTTTAACTGATTTTGTAGCTTGAATTCTATTAAATATCCAGTGTTTTATGATTCTCATATAAAAAAGGTCAATACAGAAATAACTTTACAGTAATAAGCTAATAACAATTTTATCATTTAAATATATTTTTAAAATGTATGAAGATAAGATTTTAGATGTTTATTGACCTTTCAAAGAAAAAAATTTGACAAGTTCAATTCTGATAGCCACCGCTAACTTTGACTTTGTCATATGAAAATTTCTCATACTGTTACAGGTAATAGTGATATGCTATGGTTAAAAAAACATGAAGTTTAGAATCACGTAATTTGAGCTCTTCTAACTAACTTCTAATCTTGGGCAAGTTGTTTTTTAATTTTTTTGAACTTCCTTGAGCCTTAGTTTTCTTAACTTTGAAACAGAGAAAACACCCTCTCTTCAATCAGCACTCAAGTTGTATAAGGCGCTAAGTATCCAGAGATAAACTAGGCACAGTCTCTGTCTGTCCTTCTCTACCTTTTCCTTCTAGTAGACAAGACAATAAACAAATAATTGCACATTTAGTAACAGTTATGATAAGTGTATGAAGAAAAATGCAGAGTGGTAGGAATGTGGAAAATGCGGTGAACTGATCTACATTAGGGACCAAGGGAGGCTTTTTTGAGAAAGGATTATTTGTGTAAAACCCTAGAGGAATTTGGGATAGGGGCTGAGATAGAAAGAAGAGTGCACTTGACAAAGGAAAGACCATTTTGCAAAGGCTATTAAGCAGATAAGAACACAGTGCATACAGTTAGGGGGAGATAACAGCTATTGAGGTAGGCAGCAGCCGGGTCTTACAGAATCTTTGCACTATAGTAAGGCTTTTACTCTTTATCTTAGGAGTAATGGGAACACACTCAAGGGAAAAAGGCAAGTGACAATCAGACTTGTATATTGGAAAAATTACTCTGGCTGCAGTGTAGAGTATGGATCTGAGAAGCAAAAATGATTATGGGGAGATCTGCAGTAGTGCAGATGAGTGGTGGTGGTAATATGTGCTAACAAGATGGTGGGGTGAAGACAGAGAGAAATGGATGGATTAGCCATATATTTAGGAGAAAAGATTAAGAAGACATAGTAATGGATTGTTAAGGGCAATGAGTGATCGTTAATATGTACTGAATGTTTGCTAAGTGTCAGGTTTTATGCTGGATACTTTATATAGCCCATCTTACTTAATCCTCATAGCAGCTATAAAATGTAGAAATTATTGTCATCTCAATTATACAAATTAGGAAACTGAGGCTTTGGAGATGTTAATAACTTGCCAAGCTAGTAAGTGGCAGAAACTAACTAGCTAACTCCTGGCCAGCACCCTTAACCACATTACTAGAGTACATATACAGCAGTGGTTCTCAACCTTCCTAATGTCGCAGCCCTTTAATACAGTTTCTCATGTTGTGGTGACCCCCATAAAATTATTTTTGTTGCTACTTCATAACTGTAATTTTGCTACTGTTATGAATCGATATGTAAATATCCAATATGTGTTTTCTTAGGCGACCCCTGTGAAAGGGTTGTTTGACCCCCATAGGGGTTGCAACCCACAGGTGGAGAACCGCTGATATAGAGGAAGTGTGGAGGAATGGTGGAGAAGGCACCAAGAATCAGGTTTCTGTCTTCCTGGTTTGATTCATGGTGATGTGAATCACTGAAGGAAGGAACATTATGTAAGGCCCAACTTTGTGGCAGAAGAGCATTCAGTGTTACAGCTTTAGTGACCTTATTAAAATTCATATTATGCTCTGTCACAATCAAACAAGGAAGTCATGATATGTACAACTTTTGTTTACTTAAGCTAAAATATGCTTAATGATTGTATTTGTCCTATTATTATAGGGAGGGAACAGTTGATCCATTCCAGTTCCACTGCAATAGCTGGTTCATTTTTTGTTTGTAATTTAATTAATTGTTTCTTATCTTGTCCTCTAGATTATAAAAATTCTTTTTATTCCTAGTACCTAATACCGTACAGTGTCTGGCACATCATGTAGGTTCAGTAACTGATGAAAGAATGTAAGATTAATAGCAAACTTTTAAATAGTGCTTTATACATTACAGACAGAAATTTCACACTCACGTAGTCCTAAATAGTTGACCTATTATATTTTATATCTAGTTTTCAAAATGTCATTTTTTAAAACTTACATTGTCTCATTTCTTGCATTGTTTAGACCAAACTTGCCCAACCTGTGGGCCACGGGCTGCATGTAACCCAGGACAGCTTCAAATATGGCCCAGCACAAATTTGTAAACTTTCTTAAAACATTACAGAAATTATGCACAGACCTTTTTTTTTTTTTAGCTCATCAGCTATTGTTTTAGTGTATTCTCTGTGTGACCCAAGACAGTTCCTCCAGTGTGGCCCAGGGAAGGCAAAAGATTGGACACCCCTGGTTTAGACATTAGGAAAATTGCATTGCTTAGGAAAGTGTTTTCATAAAGTAGATTGAATACATTGTTAATCACTTTAAAACAAGGATATGGATCCTAGAGATTTGTACATACACATATTTTGCCCTTAAGAACCTAATTCATACAGTGCATGTAGTGAAGAATTAGAATGGCTTTAGTTAATATATTTGTTACAACTGTATCAGTATTTCCTGTTGACTATCATAGACATAAGTCGATTGTAGAAACCATTTTAAGATTCAACTGCATATGTAGATTACATTGTGAATAATCTGAAATTGACTCCACTCAAAACATGGCCATTTCTAATTTTTAATTCCTAATACATACATTTAGCTTTTCAGTCTTTTATTCTTTTTAATCTCTACTAGGTATCATCAGTTTCTCTTGAAAATCCTACTGAAGTGTTCGAAGATGGAGAAAATCCACCAAGTAGTCAGTCATCAGAGAGTGGGTTCACTGAGTTTATACAGTATCAAGCAGACCGAACTGATGAGATTGACAGAGAACTGAGTGAGGGGCAGGGAGCAGCGACCATCTCAATTGGTAGCACATCCTCTGAGACAGAAACAGCTTCCACTGTCGGATCTGAAGAAACTGTCATCCAGCCCCCTTCCACGGTCACTCAGGGGATAGCACCCCGAAGTGGGAAGACAGCCCAAAAGACTGCAATGCAGTGCTGCTTGGAATACGTCCAACAGTTTCTCACCAGACTTATCAATCTCTACATCATTCAGAGTAACTCCTTGTCTCAGGCTTTAGCTACAGAGCATCATGGGGAACTGAGCCGGGAGCAAGGCGAGACTTCAAAATGGGACAGAGATTCACATGGAGACGTAAAGGAGAGAAAGAGCGGTAAACAGAAATCCTCAAAAGAATACCTTTCTGCCTTCCTTGCTGCCTGCCAGCTCTTCTTGGAGTGTTCAAGCTTCCCAGTCTACATTGCTGAGGGGAACCATACCTCAGAGTTATGTTCTGAAAAATCAGAAACTGGTAAGGTAGTTTGTTTTTATTTATATTTAAATATTTTCTATGGTATGCCTGTTTTTTGTTTTTGTTTGTTTGTTTTTAGGAGCACCCAGATATTAAAACTGGAAATATTTTTAGACAGTTAAGTTTTTAAAGTGTTATTTCAATTTACGGAGTTTTAAAAGTGAAATACTGTCATAATGGGGAGATTGATATGTTGGAAAATTTTGTGATTTTGATGTCTTTTACAGTTTGCGAGTGAGTAGAAGCTAAGAAGGACATTAACTCCTTTCTGTGGAATAAAGTAATGTAACATTTACTTTATGTAATGTAACATTAACTGGTTTTCTTTTTTATGACTAATATTATATGTATTTACCTTTACATTGTTATATACACACACATATGGTGCCTAGTGACTACTACATGTTTGGTTAGTATGCTGTCTTTCAGAACAGGAAAATAGATTGTATAACTTGGCATAAGAAAAAAGTACACATTAAAAATGTATGAAATTTTTGTTGCTGCTTTACTTTCGTGAAGCTCTAGTTTAGGTGAGAAACCAGGTTTTATTGATTAGATCAAGGCCTGAAGGTGTTAAGTAGAGGTGCTTTGTTTTTGTTTTGTTTTTGTGTGTTTGTTTTTCTTAATTCACTTGTAAGAGTATGTGTGAGGGGTTTAGTGTGATGAACTCCGTTAGCTTCGTCTTGTGTTTCAGATTGCGAGCATGTGCAGCCCCCGCTGTGGCTGCAGACTCTGATGGATGCTTGCAGCCAAGCAAGTGATTTCAGTGTGCAGAACGTTGCTATTTCATTAGTCATGGACCTGGTGGGATTGACTCAGTCTGTGGCCATGGTCACAGGGGAAAACATCAACAGTGTGGAACCTGCGCAACCCTTAAGTCCAAACCAGGGGAGAGTAGCTGTGGTTATTAGACCTCCCCTTACTCCAGGCAATCTGAGGTACATAGCTGAGAAGACTGAATTTTTCAAGGTAAATTCTAAGAAATACATACATGACTAAGATGGCACTTGTTCTAGTTTGCAGAGAAAAGATTTTAATGATAATGTCATATTGCATAGAAAAAGATACCATACTTGATTTGTACTGCTTTGCCCATCTTTCCCCAGTTTTGTATGGAGAAAAAAGATAAGAACGAAGGAAGTATTCGGGTAAAGAAAGACAAGTATTAAGGCACTAAAGCCATGGAGGGGATAATTTCAGTGGGGGAGTCGGGGGCAGGGAAGGAAAGCTCCCTTAGATAGTAAAACTTATTTCGAGATAAAGTGCTGTAGCACTCTTGCTTTGTATAATTCCAGCTCTCCAAAACTCCCAGGAAAAGTTTTTCTGACTGTATTGTCTGATTATCATCTGTATGTATAATGGCATTTAGGAAAAAAAAAACAGTCTTTGATTTCTATCACAATAGTAGAGATAATATTCTCTACATAGAAAGAACATCAAGTATATTTGGATTGTGTTACAACTTAAGCAGGTAGTTTTTTTATGCATTAAAAAATAATAAATTTTTTTTTATCTGATTTCAAGTCATTGTGCCCCTCCTGATCTAGATTAGAGTTGACCTATAGAACATTATGGTGGTAAACCCTGAAGATTGTTGAATTTTTATTAATGCTGTCAGAGATCATCAAATGCTTTGTTAATACATGAAGTTCTGAAATACATAGGACCTCTTTTATATGAGTTAAGTAGTTTGGATTTTGGACTATGAATTATATTTCACTTTACAACACAATTATAAATATTAATGTATTAAATGTGGGACTTATACCTTCTGAAGGCTAATTTTTCTAGTATCACTTTACTAAGTGCCACTAAAATAGTGAATTGGGGACTTATTTTGGCCCTGTAGAAAGTGCTTACGTTCTGATGTTTAAAATAAATACTAAGAAAGGGCTATTCTACAGTCTTTCCAGTGGTATGTGAGTATTAAAGACCTTCCAGGTCTATCAGTCACACTTGTTTGTACCAGTAGGAAATGTTTGTTGATAAATTTTCATTTATGGTTTTGTGACACTATCACTTTTACATCTTTTTGTATAGCATGTAGCTTTAACATTGTGGGACCAGCTGGGAGATGGGACACCTCAGCACCACCAAAAAAGTGTGGAACTATTTTATCAATTACATAACTTGGTTCCTTCTTCTAGCATCTGTGAGGATGTGATAAGTCAGCAGTTAACGCATAAAGATAAGGTAAATTCTTCTATTCTTATCCTGTGCCCACTCCCAACTCCTATTATACTAAAATGTAAATTAAGGAAACTCTAGGAAAATGATTGCCCCTTGTATCTGAATAAGAGATAAAAGCTGCATTCAAAATGCTCTTAATAGCTTTAAAATAAATGTGTTATATTTTTTTCAGAGGAAAGTTCTTTATAAAAGCATTAGTAATATGAAAGTCAAGTAACCCAAAATCAAATACTGGATTTATTTCTTGGTTCAGGACACTAGTCAAGGGTAGTGATGATTAAAGTTGTTGCTAGTCCAAGTTCTTGGAAGCATCTAAAAAGAAATCAGTGGCCTCAGTAGTAGAACTGATGGATACATTAATATATGGGAAATGAAATAGTATGTTGTTACATTTATAAGCTATTTTATTATATTAAATATCCAAAATACAGATTTTGTGTTCTAATGTATAGGAAGTAATACCTAAGTCAGTTACAGATGTCTGAGTTACAAGTGAGTTTGAAAAGAAGCTGGAACAATAATTCTAATTGGCCTCTTCAGGGTAACCTAATGAAGTTTGTGGGCTTCCCGCCCTAGCTATCTATTAAAATGAAAGTTTTTATGAAATACCTTTTAGAAATGGAGTGCCCCAATTAAAAAAAACAAAACAAACCTCAGTGCTAGTGAGTTTAAATGGGCCATATTCAAAAAAGCATTGTGCTAGTCTGCTGAGTAAATGAAACATTTGGCAGGGCGAGGAAGTCAGAAATGATGGAGTAAATGAGAAAAATGAAAAGCTTATTCCCAGGAAAATGTTAAGGTTCTATTTGAGCTTTGATACATTCTTTTTAAATGGTTCACAAATAAAATTTTAAATAAAGGCTTTCTTTTAATTTAATAATTTCTTTTATGTTAAGTATAAATTTAGGACAAATTATATATCTGTTTACTTGTGTAACATTTTATTTGTAAAGAAGAGTTCTTAATGAAGATATTGTACATCCATGAAAAAAAGTTAAAATACCTGTTATTGCTTACTTCTGTTTTTACAAGTTTATATTGGTTGGTGTACACAGGAAAAGCAAGCACTTCACTAACCTATCACAGGCAATCCAGACAGTTGCAATCCCTGATTCTGGGGGGCTTTTGCTTAAAGGATTCTACAAGTGCTTGAGAAAGACTATAAACATTTTTATAATATCACAATTTCTACTTGTTTTATATTAATTATTTACATGTTCATTATTTACTACCAAATGTTGGTCTTTCTAAATAATTTATTTTCACATTATTATCTTAACACTTAATCTTTTCCAAATAATCCCAAAAATGATGTAATAATTTTTATGTAGCAATAATGTTTTAGGTGTTTAAATGTTACAGTCTAATAAACAAGCTTTGTAAGTGATGATAAATTCATTTGGGATTAATATATAATTTCTGGGAGCAAAGTAAATTACATAATACAATAAGATCAATTTTGACATCTACATATATTAAAATGAGGGGGGAAGTGCTTCCTATGAGGACATGCACATTATTAGCTCTTTCTATCACCTTAGTTATACAATAATCTAGTGAACTGATTACCTAGTCTAGACTAAATGATGATAATTTGCAAGGCAGCATGAGGTGATCCTTTAGGGTTCATATTTTATATATAGATTAAGTATTTTCTAGTTTTCTACTTACATAAAAAAATAAAGTTTATTGCAGTGTGTATTGGAGTACCAGAAACATTAAACATAATATAATATTGTCTCTTAAATAGCTACTTTGATTTTGCTAAAATCACTTAGTATCTTCAAAGGAGAATAAAATTATTTAATCTCTCATATTCCTCCTCAGAAAATAAGGATGGAAGCACATGCAAAGTTTGCTGTTCTTTGGCATCTAACAAGGGACCTCCATATAAATAAGTCTTCATCTTTTGCACGTTCTTTTGACAGGTTGGTTACATTTTATATTCAGATTTTGTAGTCAGGTGTCATAATGTTTCTTTTCTTGAATCCTCTGGTTAGTTTGGCAAGGGTAGGCAATAGCAAGTTACAGATTTTATAAATAGAATTTATAAATTATTAAACATCTAAGCTATGTTAAAATGTATGACACTTTTATTTATGTACCAGATTTCACTTATCTGCCAGATTGTCCCTTTCAATAGCTCTGGAACACCCCATGCCCCTTCCTTTCATTGAATGACTGTTTATCAAGTTTCTGTAATGTGACAGGTGCAATTCTGGGTGTCAGGGATACAGCAATGGATATAGGCTTCTTGAATCTATATTCACATTCAGAGAAATTATATATAAACAGTAGATTGTATAAGTGTTTGTCTAGCAATCATTATCAATCTTCTGCCTGAACTGAAATTACTAAAATCTAAAGCTGAAATACCAACAAACCCCATCCATGGGTTCAAAAAACCTGTTGTTGCTTGAGAGTAGTTTTACTATTTGTCTAGGCTACTTAGATGACTCATATCCCAAATAGGAAATTTGCATTAACTTCCACTTATGGGTAGAGATGCTACTTATAGGTAGATTCATATATTGGCCTAAGATAGCAGTCTCAACCAGAATGTTTCATAGAGGTGGCCACAAATCTTAACTATGCTAAAGCTCAGCTTAGGATCAAATGTGTGCTCTACTAGATGCTATTTCAGCTGATGATTTTGAAGAAGTATCACCATCTTTAAATGATCTGTTATTGAACCCCTACCAGAACTAGGCCCTAGACACTTTACAAATACCATCTCTAATTTGACAATCACTTCTCCTCATTATACAAGTGAGGCAATGAAGTCCTAAAGAAGTTAAGTAACTTGCCCAGAACCATGCATGAAATAAAGTGCATGGCCCAGATTTGAATCTTGGGTTTTCGGATTCTGAACCAAACTTTCATAACTTTCAGAAAGTTTTTCCTTGAATTAAGCATGTAGTTTTTATTCATAAAGAGAATGGGAGCAGAGCAGCATGGACCTGCATAGAGGTGATATTGACTTCCATTGCAGGGGGTTCAGTATTTGGTAATATGAACAGGAATATGTTGCTAAACAAGACTAATTTTCTAAGGTTTTTTTTCCTGTTTTTTTTAGTATTATTCTTGTAAGAGTGATGTATGCTTGTGAAATTTCAAGACATCTAACTACATGCAAAAGGGGTAAAGACTGTTTTCTCCTTTCCTATTGTACCTATTGAGACTCTAGGGATTGAGATTACTAAAATGCTGTGGTCAAAAGTTATCCTGAAATATCATTAGTCCAAAATAGTTCATTCAAAATAAGAAACACAACTTATAATAATGTTGATTTTAGAAAATTGAGAGTGTTACAATTAAAGTAGATGTTGTGTTCTCTATCTGTTTTTATTGTAGGTCACTGTTCATCATGTTGGATAGCCTTAATAGTCTTGATGGTTCTACAAGCTCTGTGGGTCAAGCCTGGCTGAACCAAGTCTTACAAAGACATGATATTGCAAGAGTTTTAGAACCACTGCTGTTGCTCCTGCTTCATCCAAAAACTCAGAGGGTTTCAGTGCAGCGTGTGCAAGCAGAACGTTACTGGAATAAGACTCCTTGTTATCCTGGAGAAGAGAGTGACAAGCATTTCATGCAAAATTTTGCATGCAGCAATGGTGAATATCACATGGAAGTAGAACAACTTTATTTAGATTTAAGTTATTAAAATAAAGTGAAATGTGAACACAACAGTGATTGGCAAAGTAATCGAATGTGAGATTTTCTCCATGGGCTTTTCTCCTCTCTGCATACACTAGCAATGCCCATGTGGGTCATGTCAGAATGTGCTTCATCAGTGACCATCTGAGAGGACTTGGATCTCTCTTATCAATTGATTCTTTCAGGAGAGGAATTGGCACAGCTCTGGTCAAAGACATTCTTTAATTTTGATGGAAATACCTTTAGATTTCATTTAGCAATCCTGGTCCTAAAAGGCTCTGTAAATACTTCACTAGGAATTAATAGTGAGCTTATAACGCATATTTATATTATATTTCATAAGTCATTTTCATTACCTGCAAAATGGGAATAACAACCTCCCTCTCAAGCCATGTTTGTGACATGTTTAATGCAGTGACTGGCATATTATAAGTGTTAGATAAATACTCACTGTTATTACTATGAAATCCACACTTTACAAACTGTCAAGTGATGCCCTCTTTAATTCAGTGATATGGCCCCTTAGATTAATTTATTATACTTTAGGGACAAAAGAGTCTCACATATCTCCTTTGTGTATCTGAACTAATAAACCTGTAAGGTCAGTAATAAAAGAGTAATTTTACCAAGAAGGCAGCTAATCCTTAGAAGGCTGTGCTTTCCCTAAGGTCCACGGCAGTTAAGTGATCGATGCAAGCTGGAACTAAACTGTCATGCTCCTACTTCGTCTTTAGTGTGTTTCTACAGGGGCTTGCTTCCTTTCTCTATCTCCCTTTTCACTGCTTCCCCTGATCTTCTAAGAACATGCTCTACGTTCCTTACAGCCAGAACTTCTTTGTGTTATTTCTTGACCTGCCACAGTTCGTGCCTATCTGCTGAATTCTCACCTCTTCTGAAATCAGTCATGATGCTTTCTCTGAGTTCAATAGCATTCAGTTTGTTCCACTCATATAGAACTAAGCCTTCCATCCTTTCTAAGAGAACGCTGCAAAAGTATACAAATAGGTGAATGTGTTTGTGATCCCCTACTGATTCATTTTTATTGTTAGACTTATTGGGGTGACATCTGTTAGCAAGGATTACATAGGTTTCAGGCATACAATTCTACAGTGCATTGTCAACTTGTTGTATAATCAGTTCACCACCCAGTGTGAGTTCTCTTTCCATCACCTTGGATTTGGCTCCCCCTCCCCCTTTCCGCTACTGATTTTTAAACTCCTTAAGGGGAACAGTGACATCCTTTCCTTCTCTCACCCTTATTGTCAACTGGTTTAGAGCCTTACTTATACTAAATAATTGATAAATATTGGTTGAGTTTTATTAAAATCAAGGAGGTTACATATTTATATGTTAACTATCTACTAAACTATGTGATTTCTTAGAAACAGCATAAATAAAGGGAAGTATCACACAGGGAGGAAAAAAATATTAACCTGAACTCCAATTAAAGTATGTCTCATTTGAGTATAATGGCAAATTTTTATATTTTATCTGTGTTAAATATGCTGTTCTGTTTAATTCAATTGACTAATAGGCCTTCTGTTGTTAAATTAAGTTCATTAAATTCTAGTTAGTAGTTATATATATAATTTTCTAACTTAAAATGTCTAAAATAGTAATAAAATATGGTTTTAATTGGAAAATATAAGGTTTTGAGTCTAATGATTAAAAATCTTGAGTTCAGTCTTCATTTCTACATTTTAATTATTTTAATATATTTTATATTTTTCCTTCTTTACTATTTTTCTCATATGCTAGTAAGCCAAGTACAACTCATTGCATCGAAAGGAAATGGTGAAAAGCTGCTTACCATGGATGAAATAGAGAACTTTAGTCTCACTGTTAATCCTTTAAGTGACAGACTTTCCCTTCTGAGTACCAGCAGTGAGACAATTCCAATGGTTGCATCTGATTTTGATCTTCCAGACCAACAGATAGAAATACTTCAGAGTTCTGACTCTGGATGTTCACAGTCCTCTGCCGGGGACAACTTGAGTTACGAAGTTGATCCTGAAAACATGAATGCACAAGAGGATTCTCAGGTGCCAACTGCAAGCTCCCCAGATGATGATGTGCAGCAGGTAGTGTTCGACCTGATATGTAAAGTCGTAAGTGGCCTGGAAGCAGAATCTGCATCAGTTACATCTCAGTTAGAAATTGAAGCTCTGCCCCCAAAACACAGCGATGGAGAGCCAGGTGAGGAGGCAATTAAAAATGAAGATGAGCCCACTCAGGAGAGTCAGAGTACTTTGCTGAGTAACGAAAGTTCTGCATTTCTATCTGTGTCTGCAGAGGAAGGCTGTAAGTGCATGGCAAATGGAATATCCAGAAACAGCTCCTCACCTTGTATTTCAGGAACCACACAGACTCTCTATGACTCTTCTGTTGCTTCCACAGAAACCAAATCTAGACAGAGGAGTCAGAGTAGCATTCAGTTCAGCTTCAAAGAAAAATTACCAGAAAAAATCTCAGAGAAAGAAACAATTGTTAAGGAGTCAGGTAAACAACCAGGAGCAAAACCTAAAGTAAAACTTGCCAGAAAAAAGGATGATGACAAGAAAAAGACTTCGAATGAAAAGCTCAAACAAACCAATGTATTTTTTAGTGATGGTCTGGATTTAGAAAACTGGTACAGCTGTGGAGAGGGAGAGATTTCTGAAATTGAGAGTGACATGGGTTCTCCAGGATCACGGAAATCTCCCACTTTCAACATTCATCCTCTCTATCAACATGTGCTTCTGTATCTGCAGTTGTATGATTCGTCAAGGACTCTTTATGCTTTTTCTGCCATCAAAGCCATTCTGAAAACTAACCCTATTGCTTTTGTAAATGCCATTTCAACCACTAGTATAAATAATGTATATACCCCTCAGTTGTCTCTGCTTCAGAATCTATTGGCCAGACATCGGATTTCTGTTATGGGCAAAGACTTTTACAGTCACATCCCAGTGGACTCAAACCATAACTTCCGGAGTTCTATGTACATAGAAATTCTTATTTCCCTCTGCTTATATTACATGCGTAGCCATTACCCAACTCACGTCAAAGTAACTGCACAAGATTTAATAGGCAATCGAAACATGCAAATGATGAGCATAGAAATTTTGACACTCCTCTTTACTGAACTGGCAAAAGTAATAGAAAGCTCAGCAAAAGGTTTCCCTAGTTTTATCTCTGATATGTTATCTAAATGCAAAGTTCAGAAAGTAATTCTTCACTGTCTGCTGTCATCTATCTTTAGTGCACAGAAATGGCATAGTGAAAAAATGGCAGGTAAGAACATGGTTGCTGTGGAAGAAGGTTTCTCAGAGGACAGCCTTATCAATTTCTCAGAGGATGAATTTGACAATGGCAGCACACTCCAGTCACAACTTCTTAAAGTTCTTCAGAGGCTGATTGTTCTAGAACACCGGGTAATGACTATCCCTGAAGAGAATGAAACGGGTTTTGATTTTGTTGTGTCTGATCTGGAACACATCAGCCCTCACCAGCCCATGACTTCTCTTCAGTATTTGCATGCTCAGCCAATCACATGTCAAGGCATGTTCCTGTGTGCAGTGATACGGGCTTTACATCAACACTGTGCTTGTAAGATGCACCCACAATGGATTGGTTTAATCACCTCTACTCTGCCTTACATGGGAAAAGTTCTACAGAGAGTGGTTGTTTCTGTGACACTACAACTTTGTAGAAATTTAGATAATCTAATTCAGCAGTACAAATATGAAACAGGATTATCTGATAGTAGGTAAGGGTTGATTTTTAACTTTGTTATCATTGACATTTTCCACCTGTATGACTGCTTAGTCATCCATAATGTCAGTCACAATTTGAGTAAATAGTAAGTATCAGTAGGTTACAAATGCTATATTATTTTCATGAAGAAGAAAATTCAGCTTGAGGAAGAGTAACAATGAAAGAATCACCATTGGAAAAAAGAAGGAATATTTAATTTAGAGAGGCCTTTTTTCTCCTAAGGGCTGAAATTATGTTCTTCCTGACTGAGCCAGCAAATGTAATAGTAGGCTGAGCAAAGGGTTTCTCTAGTTTTATCTGAAATTTTACACTAAAATTTATTTAAAATTACAAATAATTTCTTTCCCAACTGATTTCATTTCTTGGAGACGAATTTCATCTTCATTCCCAGACCATGTTCATAATTAGTCTGTCAAAAATTAGCCAGATGTTTAGTAGACTAGTTTATGGTTTATCTCCTGTATAATCTCAGCTACTACATGTAAAATGCAAGAAAACTGCCTATATTATTTAATATTGATATGCCTACCATTAGACAGTTGATAGAAATTTACTGGCTAGTTTTACTGCCTATATAGATTAACAGCTATATTTACTGGCTATGTATTTGCTTATTTTATATAGAATATTTTAGCCAAAAAAAAAAAAAAATTTTTTTTTGGTACATTTAATGTGACTCACTGATTTTATAGATTAGGATATAAAAATCTCCTAATTTTTTTCTTTTAGTCATTTATTTATGTAATATTTATTGAGCACTTACTGTGCATGCTGGAAATTTACTGTTGATAAAACATTTAACTTTTCTCAGAACTCGTGTTCAAATGAATGCATTTTATTTCAGGCCTCTGTGGGTAGCATCAATTACTCCACCAGATATGATTCTTACTCTTTTAGAAGGGATCACAGCCATTATCCATTACTGTTTATTGGATCCTACTACACAATATCATCAAGTAAGACTGAACAAATATTTGACTTTTTTTTTAAAGACTGCAGAATCTAATGAGTCCCCATGGTAAACCTCAGTAAGTGATGACATGTTTTCTCCCCCAACTTTAATAGCTTTTGGTCAACGTAGATCAAAAACACTTGTTTGAAGCACGCAGTGGAATCCTCTCAATCCTTCATATGATCTTGTCCTCTGTGACATTGCTTTGGGGCATACTGCATCAGGCTGATTCTTCAGAAAAGATGACAGTCACTGCATCTGCATCTGTTACCACTATTAATCTTGGAGCTACAAAGGTTAGATAATTCACATTTTATCTGAAGCTCAAGAGTCTGTTCAACACTTTTCTAAAGATTATGTTCAGAATTTGTGAATAATTTCAGTAGTATTATGGCACTCTGATGGATTGAGTAATTAATTATCAAATAATTTTAACCATTTAATTGAGATGACATAACACAAAATTCACCTATTTAAACTATTACAGTACCATGATTTTTTAAAAATAATTTATAGACTTGTGAAACTATCACCACAATCTAATTTTCAAACATGGCTATCACCACGAAGATTCCTCACACCCATTTGCAATTATGCCTTGTCCCCTTTCCTAATGCTAGTCAACCATTAATCTCTTTTCTATATAAAAAAAGTAGATTTGCTTTTTCTGAGTATTTCATGTAAATGGAATCATATATTGTTTGGTTTTGTTTTGTAGCTAGCTTCTTTCATGTGATATAATTTATGTTTATTCATACATGTTCCTTTTTTTAGGACACATTATATTTATGTTTTTAGATGCTAACCCTCCTGGAAAACAATTTAGCAATATGTACAAAGATGTTTAAATATTTCCTAGTCTTTGACCTAGTAATGAATTCTTAAGTAATCAAAATTATGCAAAGATATATTTAGAAGATATTTATTATAGCCTTATTTAATGGCAAACAAAGAAATAGAGATCCTAAACAATAAATAAATAGTTAAATAATGATGGAGATTAATGGTTGTTTAAAAAGAAGTTTTTATTCCTTACACTTTTAAGTATTTTCCAAATTTTCTACTTTATATTTAGAAGAAAGTTGTATTAAGTTTTAGAAGTGTGTCACTATGTCAGTTGTCCAACTGACATTCCTCTGTTACCTAAACCTGACTACCTAGACTTATGAATCATGGGAACACATCTGGAATTGGAGGAAGGAGAAGGGTTCTAATTTTCTAAATTAAAATTTTTTGTCTAAATAATGATGTTTGGATTAAACTATGCTTTTTTGTTGTTGTTCAGTTTCACTTAAATGTGAAACCTGACCTTTTCCCCCTTTTGTAAAAGAATCTAAATCAAATGTAATTAAATTTCATATACAGTTGACCACTGAACAATGCAGGTGTTGGGGGCACTGACCCCCACCCCATACAGTTGAAAATCCATGTATAACTTTTGACTTCCCGAAAACATAAGTGTCCCCTCAGTATACATAGGGGATTGATTCCAGGACCCCAATGGATAGCAAAATCCAAGGATATTTATGTCTTCTATCTAAAATGGTGTAGAATAATGGACACAGTCTGTCCTCTACATCCATAGACTTTCTAACTACAGATGGAAAACAGTACAGGTATTTATTTTTAAAAATCTGCATATAAATGGACCCTTGCAGTTCAAACCCTCATTGTTCGAGGGTCAACTATGTTGTGTTCTTCTATTATCTCATCACACTGATTGGACTCTTGCCTTTGTGGTCATTTTATAGTTTTTTTTTTTCTTTTAGAATTATAATGACCATGGTTGCATCTCAACACAATTAAAGTTTACTATTTTTAGGTAGTAAAACCTAAGTACTATATGTTATTTCAAGAAAAACTAAAAGTAGTTTAGTTATTAAGGTTTCAGAATTTTTAATGTACTTGTCATTTGCTTAAATTGTTTTAGAACTTGAGACAGCAGATTCTTGAATTATTGGGCCCGATTTCAATGAATCATGGTGTTCACTTTATGGCTGCCATCGCATTTGTATGGAATGAAAGAAGACAGAACAAAACCACCAACAGGACCAAGGTATATATTTAACCATTTGATACTTTTTGTTTTTACATTTCATAAATATTTAGTGAGTACAGTAAGTCCTCACTTAATGTCCACAATGGGTTTTTGGAACGATGGTAAAACAATATACAATGAAATCATTTTACTGTAGGCTAATTGATATAAACAAGAGTTAATTTCCTATAGTATCTCATCAACGTTATAATGAAATAAATGATGTTAAACAAAACTGTTATTTGATGACCTGCTATATATGCTAATTTTCAACTTTTCATTCGTTGTAGTGGTGCTGAGATTAAGTGAATAAGTACAAAAATAGCAGTTTCTCTGCAGGTTTAGAAAATGACTTATTGCCTAAATTTCTTAAGTATAAAAAGGCATTTTATGTGAAAAAAGAAATTAGTATAATATTAAAACTATAGCTATATTTATATCTAAATGGTAATATAGTACAGTATATTGTTCAAATGCTAGTTATTTAGGGTACAAAGCAAGGATATGGAGAGAACTTCATCTTGACTAATTTTTCATTATGACATAGCTTCAAAAGTTTGTTTCTAAATGTACTTCATAATTGGTTTTGACTGGGTTATATGTGAAAATTTTGTTGCTTTGTGACTTTGAAAGCTTGATTGAAAGTCTTCTGTATTAGAATAGTGACTCATTAGAATATTAAGGGTATTAAATTTACATTCACATAAAATAGATGATTTGTCTAGCTAAAGGTTTCTGATCTGTTATTTTTGTGCTGATTTCACATGACATAATATGTTAACATTTCTAAAGTAATAAAAATATTCCACATATATGACACTATTTTATATTTGAGTATTTAGTAGTAGATATTACATTGGACAGAACTGAAATCCTGGACTAAAAGCAGTCAAGGACATGTGATCTAACATGACGTTGAACACAAGTATTTTTCTCTACTCTCTTCTCAAAAATAAAAGTAAAAGAATTTAAAAAAACAAACAACATAAGCCCACAATGACAAAAATTGAAAAGAGTGACCAAAGAAAAACAAGTGTCAACAAAATTTTGCAGGATGAAAAATACATGTCTGGGTTGTAACTAACTTAATAGAGACAGCTGATATTTAAGTGCATGCAAAGAACCAATTCCTGCTGTAATAAACGGTCATGTGAACACTGGATGTTGATTTAAACAAAATTACCATATAACTATGTTGGGAGGATAGGGAGAAAAGTGTAGAAAGCTAAACCATTGCCTTCTAAGGTAGGAAGTCAGTAGGTAATATCTAAAATTGAAAAAAAAAAATCATGAAATGGGAAAAAAATCATAGCAGTGTGTATTATTTGGAAATAATAGTAAAAAGCTCAGAGTTGAACATGGTTGCTTTGGGGTATGAGAAAGGATAGGGTACTGCAATTTTTTTTTAATCAAGCTTATGGCTTATTTGATTTTTTTTGAAATTATGTACATGTATTATATTGATTTTTTAAATTTTACATAAAATAAACATTTTTTTTTTTTAGATGAAGAGGCCATAAATAGTCTCTTAATTCTGTGATTTCTCTTAAAAGACTTATGTACAGACTTATATACATAAATACAATAATGTGCTCTCCAGGTCATTCCTGCAGCCAGTGAAGAACAGCTTTTACTAGTAGAACTGGTTCGCTCAATCAGTGTCATGAGAGCGGAAACTGTTATACAGACTGTGAAAGAAGTTTTAAAGCAGCCCCCAGCCATAGCCAAAGACAGGGTAAGAAGAGCTTTTCTTTGCTTTCATTTACAATTCTATTTCAGAAATGATGCTGTAGGTAAGATATTTTTTGTACAACAATGTCTTTTAAACTATAGTACATATTGCAGCCATGAGTGCATGTGACCCTCACACTGCCATAACAAAAACAACTATTTATATCTGCAGTGACTTGGTTATTCTGATCATTCCTGTAGCCTGTTAGTAGCAGTTAACCGCTCATATCTCTCTATGTATGAACATTTGAGGCAGTCAAGAACTCTGTTATCTCTTAGGGGAGTTTTTTTCTGATCATTTAGGAAGAAAACAGAAGCAAGAGCCCAAGGTCTGCTTACCTCAGTTGTTGCCTTTTTCACAGTTTCTTTATTGCTTTCTCTTTGGATGAAACTCTTAATTCTGTGAACTCCCCTTAGTTGTAGTCAATGTCATTTCTTGACCACGTACAAGACTGTGCTTTCCAAGGGCTACAGAAAATGAATAACAGTCTCTGCACCCACAGTGCATTTTGTCTCTAATTAGGCAGACATAAAAGTCTACAAATAGTAAAATTATGGACTTAATTAACTTTTCTGCTCTTTGTTTTAGTAATCTAAGAGATCATATTTTCTTATAAAATATTTACCAATTACAAACAATAGATTGTAAGCCAAGTTAAAATAAACTTAATCACATCCATAAAGGAATTATAACATATATATGAAAATGTAGAATTCTTTTTGTTTTTAATCTTTTTTTTGAATTGACAACAGGAAGTGTGTGCTTGCATGTGTAAATAACCAGTGTCCTTATTAAATTTTTAATAATTTCCTTACTATTCTGAAATCACCTCTGGGACATTTGTGATAGGATTTTAAATTGGCCTGTGAAAGCTCAGTTCAGCATAATATTTTGAGCATCTACTTTGCCAGACATTGAGCTAAATGTGCTGAATATGAAAACAAGAGCAAATACCATACACACACCCCACCTGCTACCCCGCTGCTCTCAGTCTACTAAATTCTGAAGAGATTACATACTTGATTTTCGTTTTTATAATAAAAGGAGAAACCTTCAAGGGAATAGTTGCTACTAAAAAGGAACAAATTGGTAAATGTCAGTGGTCACCAGTACTGTTTTCTTATCATTAATTTTTATAGAGAGGTGTTTTCTTTTTATTGTATGTTACACTCAGCACCATCTTTAAAAACTGCATTTTACAGTTCTAGGAGTTGGTCCCAAATTTAACTTAACTACACTAATTTAATAGAAATGTGTGGGAAAATAGAGTACAATTACTTTTTTTAAAAAAATCTTAACCTAATTTTGATAGCACCAACCAAGTAAAAACTGATTAAAATAAAACTAGTTTTGATGTTTACAGAGAAAATGGATCATTTAAAAGCAACGGCTGGAGTAGCAACTTTTGATGAGTAATTGGGGGAAGACTGAGGATCTTTTGAATCCTTCATCCATTTTAGGGTTTTAAAATAGTTCTTGTGTTTTTTTCTCTACTAAATGGAAGAGAGCTGCATGGTTTCTTAAGACAAAATTGTGTTTGATTTCGTTTTAATTTTTTAAATTAAATATTGGCAGAGTAGTTGCCACAATGAAAATGCAAAAGCAGCATTTTTCTTCACTATAAAATTGATTTCTTTTGTTTATAGAAACATCTTTCTTTGGAAGTCTGCATGCTTCAGTTTTTCTATGCTTATGTTCAAAGGTAAGATAATTGATGTGGATCTCTCCTTACTGCATACGTAATGTATAAAGGTTAGGAAATATAGGAGAAAATCACCTAAATTCTTCAAGAAGTTGCTATTTCCAAAACTAAAAGAACAAATGCTATCAACAGAGAAACATTGTTTATGTGTATTTTAATACAAGTCACTGGGTATCTGATGTATGTGTATTTAAGATACACTGGATATTAAAACACTGAATTGTAAGAAAATCACTTAAATATAAATGATAAGCATCATTTAAATATAAATAAGCTGAATCCTACTATTGAAACTATGCCTGTTGCCACTGACTCCATTATTATTTTGATATAAGTGAATACATAACCTCATGATTTTTGTAATGTTAGGAATGGTGATATGAAAATATATTTTTGTTATGATACCTCAGTTTTGCATTTAGCTGACCCTTGAACAGAGAGGCTAGTTGATTTGAGTTTTATAAACTTCTTATTGGAGAATCTGAATCTTATTCCTCCTTCCTATGGTAATTCCATTTTAATCACCAAACATAGAGCATCAATTTGTGACTAATGACTAATACTTATAGAGTTAGATTATGTAGTATTTTTAAACTGGTTATGACTTAGAGCAAGGACTGCCTAAAGTCCGAATTTAGACACATAGAGGTGTTAGGGTTAAGATCAGAATGAAACAGAGATCATCTTAATTTCTGTAGAGGTGAGAGACTTGATATAAAGTAGATTAACAGCTCTTCCTTAGATGATACAAACTCATACACGTAAGTGAAGGAAAAAGAATAATGTAAGAGAGAAGTGGAGAGAACAGGTAGGGAGTAGGTGACTACAGCTATTTTAAATGTGTTTGATTTTCTTTTTGTGAAATGTTTGTAAATATAAAGCTCTTAGGAATTTTGTTCTCTCATAGTCTATAAAAATTTAGAGAATGTTTCAGAGAAACTAGTAGGAAAATTAGTTTAAAACTGTCAGAAAATATAAAGAAAATTAAAGTATAATGTGGCTTTCTACATATATATATATATATATATAAACTATATTTATATTGCAGAATTCCAGTGCCCAATTTAGTGGATAGCTGGGCATCACTATTGATACTTCTGAAAGACTCTATACAACTGAGTCTTCCAGCCCCAGGGCAATTTCTTATACTTGGGTAAGCAATTTCCAATATTATTATTTCAGATAAACAAATAATGTTCATTGTCCTAATAATTGCTGTATAACAGATGTTTTGGGTGATAATGTTATCTAACTTATCAGAATTTTAAAGGTATAAAACTAGATGTATAACAGGACACCTGTAAAACAGAAAAAGGGGTGGGATGGGGAGGGAACAATGTGTGTTTATAAATACACAAAGTGTAAGTGTGCTAATGTAAAACTGGTACAACAGTAGTTATTTAGTGAGGAGAGACTGTGGGATTAAAAGTGGAGGGGTGAGTAGGTTAGCTGAAGGGAAATTTCATAGAGGAGAGTCATTTCAGTTCAAGGCCCTGAACATAAACAGGCTTGGAAAAGTCATTTTTTCTGTGTCTTTTCTGATCTATGTTAACAGTTTGTGTAATTATTTGATAACTTCCTGTCACTCTTACTGACCTGCAAGCACCATGATTTCATGGACACGTTTTTGGCTCACCATTATTCTTGGTTCACAGTAAATACTTGCTCAGTGAATAGAGGTGGTGGGAGCAGAAAGCCTCCTTTCTTGCAGGTGGTAGGAGACAGGAAGGGGAAAGGTCTACTGGGGCAAGGTAACTCATTTGGTTTGATTATAGAGTAGGGTACTGGCAATGGAATGGTAAGCAGATGAAAAGGGTGACGAGAGCTAGCTAGATGGAGGATTTTGTACTTTAAGAAATTTGGTGTTAGGCAGCAGGTGGGAGTGATTGCAGGTTTTGAGAAGAGACATGACTGACAAATTAGTAGGAGGATGGGTCAGAGGAGAAATAAAATGGACTAGGAATTCTGTTTCAAGTGGGAGGTATGGAGGGTATGAAGTATTGATAATGGGATTGAAAGAACAGGCCAAAGAAGAAGGAAAAGGAGTGAGCAAAAGAGATAGAAAATATCAGAAAGCAAGAAGAAAACCAGGTACATTCAGTGTTCTAGAAGCATAGAAAAGGTAAGAGGGCATGAGTAACACCTTTAGAGAGATTAAGCAAAATGAACAATCAAAGGTTATATTTAATGATTTGGAGAGGATTGGTGATTTAGGGAAAAATTTGGCAAGGTAGTAAGCACAGATGTTAACAACACAGGGTTAGAATGAGAATTAGTGTGGATTATTCTTTGAAGATGATTGATCATGAAAAAAAAGAAAATGGTAAGGTAGCTAAGGAAATGGGGTTTGAAAGTCATTGTTCATGGTCAGGAAGACCTGAGGATGTTGTTAATAGCAAAGACTCCGAAGTTGTACGCTGCTTGGGTACAAATCCCAGCTTTTTAACTTCTTAGTTGTGTGCACTTGGGCAGGTTATTTGACCTGTCCATCTGTAAAATGGGGTTGATAATAGTGCCTGTTTCGTAAAGCTGTTATGAGAATTAAATGAGTTAAATATTTGATAAATTCTTAGAATAGTGCCTCACCAATAATAAGTATTGTGTAAGTAGAGAATGATAGAAGATTCTAGAGAGAAGGAAGCTCATTGATAGCACCAGATTCCAGAGATAGTGGGGAAGGGATGGAGAGCAGTGAATGGCAACAGGTGTAAGAGTGAGAAAGAAGGATGCATTTTCTCTAAGATAAATACATAGATATCACTTCTACCCTATTGTCCTTAAGGGAACTAAGCAATTCTGGGTTACCATCCAGTGGTCTAGAAAATTTTGGAGTGGAGAGGAGGGAAGGTGAGGGTTCTTCAGTAAGATGGCCTCAAGTTTTCTAGTAAATGTGGGATGGTCTCCCAATAGGAAGTAGAGAGGAGGTGAAGGGAAACTGATGAGAGTTTGAGGAGAGCAGACCAGCCTTAGTAGCAGAATAACACTCAGGACCCAGGCCACCAAAGTGAGCTAGAGATCCTACTTCAGAATTTCAGAATTCATCATATCCCTGGACACTCATGCTGTTTCCTGTATCAAAAAGCAGGAGTTTTAGACATTGAAGGTGTAAGGAAAAGAGCCGTGCCCTCAATGTCTGCAATTCCTGGATCAGAGGTTAACTAGTGTGTATGATTTTTTAGTGATGAGAAATAAATGTAAATACTGGAAATCAGCATTCTCATGAAGATCTCTGATACTTATCTTCTAATCTCTAGTTCCAGCCCTCATCTCTGTAACCTTGGGCACATTAATAATACTCTCTAAGGCTATTTTCCTATCCATCAAGTAAGAACAATAGTATCTGCCCTACCCGCCTCTGATTGTTTTAAGGCTCTAAAGGGGGGCGGGGGGGGGGGTTGTGGATATATGTGTGTGTGTGTGTGCACAGTTTTTTGAATCACCACCAAATAATCCTGCTAGATAATTTCATTAGAAATTAAGGCCATTTGTTATGATTTGTAGCTTCAGTCTCACAAATTTTACTGTTTCTTTACCTGCCTTTTCTTCCTTTCTCATTTCTCAGATAATGAAGGATCCTACTTCCTCCTCAATGTGTGTGTACTCGAATGTTTAAACAAAAAATTGGACATTTTTAGTTATATTAGAAACTTAATTCCCTTTTTTAATTTCTGGTGGTTAATTTTTTCCCCCAACCATTCCACTGGTATAAAATATTCCTAATTACAAAATAGAAATCAACATGAAGATTGCTCTTCAATATTACCATTTGAGTTTGGAAATAATTATGCATAGAATTTCTTAATAAAATAGAGTCAAAGTAAATGTATCAAATGATGGAAATGGAAAATTTTTTAAATTCATGATTTACACACACATACACACATGAGGGCAGGCTGATAATTTTGCCTCCACTGTACTATTTTTTGTTCCATTAGACGTATCTGGATATAACCAGTTCTGTGCACATGGTGTCTCCCCTCCATCATTCCTGACCTTGCACACACAGATGCCTACATTTTTCACCCAGTGCACATCGAGATGGAAGAGTGTTCAGACAAAAGAACAGTCAACATGACCTTCCCAGCCAAGGTCTGAGTTTTGAATTTTTTCAGCCAAGGTGATCTCTTATGGCAGTATTCCATGCTTGGCCTTTTGTTCTCAGGGTCATAATGATGGGCCAAGTTTCATCACCTGTGATGACCCTCTTTACAGAGTCCTCGCCTTTTTCAAAGTGTTCCGGGAG
>PVJL010004384.1:0-130900 GCA_004026885.1 Lyroderma lyra
GAGATAACTGAGAGATAACTGAGAGATAACTGAGAGATAACTGAGAGATGATAACTGAGAGATGATAACTGAGAGATAACTGAGAGATAACTGAGAGATAACTGAGAGATGATAACTGAGAGATAACATTCCCTCTGTGGTCGTTTGTTACAGCAGCCAGCGGAAACTAGCACCCTGTCCCGAACGCCTTTCTGCGTGCCCATGGAGTAGGGGTGAGTCCGATCACTGCTCTGGGTCTCTGCTCACACTTGCTGCAAACAATTGCGGGAGGTTTTAGTCCACGGGGCGCTTTCCTCGTGTTTCTTTGTAAACTCTTCAGTGTTCTTACCAAATTTTCTACGGTCCTTGGAGTATTCTTCAGCTGGGTCAGCCCGAGTGGGTACTTGGGCTGGGGCCGTTCATCAGTGCTATGAGGGACTGGACTACTTGGTGGTTTTGGTTGCTGGCTTCTAGTTTTCAGCACTAATTACTGGCAGACAGACCTGCCCTCTGCATCGATTTTGGGGTGATAGAGATCTTTGTTTTAAATGTGATCTTTGGTGGTTTGAATGGGTACTCTACTGGAAAGTTGATTTTTGATTCCGAAGCCCCTTTATCAAATGGGGGTTTGTCAGGAACAATAAGCCCTTGCGAAGTCAATACATTAGCTTCAGCAACCTGTGTGTTATGGAAGTTTTTCATTCCACGTTTGCGGATCTCTTCAAGCTCCTTCGTCAGCCTTCTGCGGGCTGCCGTCTTGGATCTGGCGCTCTGACTTCCCCAGAATTTGTTTCTTTAGGTGTCCGTCTCCAGGTCCTTGAAAACGAGGCCTTGGACTAACTTCTCACCTGGAACTCCCCGGCGTTACGAAGTGCTGGGTACGTAGCAAGGCCCAGGAAATACTTGCAGACCGAATGAGGAAACGTTCTTTGTTCTCAAGCTGGAATTTGATTCCTCAAAGGATAGACTTTATTTTTAGGGACTTTTAAAAACCATTACATTATGTCATGGCACTAGACATTTTTTTCTTTATTTTCTACCTACTTATGGCTTGTGTTTATTTGTTGGCTTTATTTTTGCTTTGTTTTCCCATGACAGAGTAATGGAAAGGCTAAGTAGAGTTGCTTTTAAAGGTTGAAGGGCCTTGGGCCAGTCTCAGAATTGTACTTTGCTTGGGTGCCTGTAGATTATTTTCAAAAGAAGGGGAAGAAGAGAGAGTTTTTGCAAATTGTGGTCATCCAGTATCTCTCCATTGTTCCTCTCCATCTCCCATAACTTCAATACGGAAAGTTCAATAGTTAGGAATCCTTGAGACCTTCACTAAACAATTTCTTGGGTGATGTCCTCTCTCAGCTGTGTTCTGCTTGTCATTTCTTAAATTTTCTCAAATTTGGTAAATTGATTTGTTAGAGAAACAGGAATATTCTTGCTTAAAGTACTTAAAATTCTGGAGACTGTTCTAAGAAACCTGCTTTCTTAATCCAACAGTATATTTCAAACAATTATACTATCTCCTAAGATTTTTAATGGTTGCCTTTGGTTTCATAATAATGGCTAATAGTTATTAAATAGTTTACTGCATGCCAGTCATAAACACTGTCATGTGTTTAACCTTCATGAGCGTTCTACAGGGCAGATAATATTAGCTCCCTTTTAAAGATGAAAAAAACTGAGGCAGAGAGAGATGAAATCACTTACCCAAAGTCATGTGACTTATAAATGGCAGAGCTGGGATCAACCACTAGGTAGTATTTTGTGTTTCCAGAACAATGTTCAGCCAGCCCTGGGCCACGCTTTGTCATGAACTTACTGAGTTTAATCAGCAGTCAGAACCTGGGGAGAGAGATGCCTCTCCGTGAAGCTATTAGGACAACTCACCTGCATCACCCTAATCCCAGTGTTCTTTCCTAGAAATAGATGAGAACAACAAGGGCCGATTTTTTTACATTGATTTACTAAGAGTTGATTTATACTTCACTTTCTTCACCCAGATGGCTTAAATACAGAGTTTACAAAACCTGATTCCACACCACACTTTTTTGATTCTCAGAGAAAATCCTGGTAATGATATTGTACTCATCCTTCCCCGTTTTGCACAAGGATTAACTAACAGAGAGGATTGTGAAGTTCTTTGCTGAAGAAATTCTTAATTACTCTGTAATTTAAGTGCTAGGAAAGCCTGGTCTCCTAATTAGTTTGCTTTTATTAACCATCACTGGAACAAGGTTTGGGTTTTTAATTATCAGCATAAGCATTTTAAGAATTAAGAAAAGTGGTCTCTCCTTAATATTCTATGAGATAACAAGATCAATAAACTTGGCCCCTGGGTACTGGTTATTATTTTCTGATGGTTAAACAAAAGAAATCAATAAAGACAAAGAGCAATGGTGCCTCATTAACTAAATCTCCAAATCCCATATCCAGGTCTGAGGGTAAGTGCAGCCCTTTTTGTTGTTCGTTTCGTTTCTGTTTTTTACACGTAGAGACTTTCTGTAGGAAAAAAAAACACGCCCATGACTGAGGAAGACGGATCAAAAGGAAAGAGGAAGCCTGACGGAGAAAAGAGCAGAAAGGGGGCCTGAGAGAAACGTCCAAGCTTTTTCTAAATGTGTGAAATACAGGTCTCGACAACTGCTGTTCGTGACACCGTGAAGGAAGTGCCCAGGACAACGATCGGCGCTGACTCCAAGGCACACGCGGGCGCCGCCGGCCAGCGGGTGGCAGCGGGGGTGTCCCCTCTTGCATCGTTGGCCCTGTGTTCCATCCTTCTTGAATTACTGGGGGGCAGGACGGTTCACTTGAATCTAACCCACGGGCTGTGGTCACTTTTGTCTTTAATACAGACAGGTCCCTCTCACCGTTCTTGTTGTGTTTTGCACGGGGAATGGTGACTAAAAGCTTTAATCACACGGAAGCCTACTTAGCAGTCGATCAAACTCTTCTGATCTGAGCCATCGTTCCGTGTACTGTTAGACTACAAAGCCCTTTCGCAAAGGCTTATTCATTTTGTCCCCAAAGCCTGGGACAGGGAATATATTGCTGTCCTGCTTTACAGATGACAGTTGGAGGGGAGCAAGGTGTGGGTGGCTAAATGACATCCAAAGAACTGATGGAGCTATAGGATGCAGCCCCCTTCCCCAGTTCTCTCTCTATATAAAGCTTGCTGCTGCTAGCAATGGGGAAAACAGGTCGGATTTGCATTTGACGTTGCTCACTGCTTAGGGTGCCGGGGCTGATGGAAGTGTTCAGCCAAAAGGCAGGCCACAGGAGAGCACAGGGAGGCAGGGATCTCCACCGCTGGACTGTCAGGTGCTGCATAAGACACGCGTGGTTGCAGTGTGCACCATTAGCAGTTGTCAGATAGGAAATTCCCTCCTAATAGTTTTACTAACACAACTGGAAGCAAAAAGAGCATAGAAAAGCCAATCAGCCCTCCTCATGATCTGGCTCTCAAGATGCAGCCAGAAATATAAACTGAAGTAAAATATATGCTCGAGCTCTAAGAATAAGTCAACTCAGGGTCCACTCTCCCCCTCAAAAATATGAGGTTCACACATTGAGGACAATTCTAGGACTGACCTCATTGTGTAGTTGTGTGATTTAAATGACACAGTTCACATCACAAGCCAAGGCCTGGCTACTATCATTATTGATATTTAATAAACATTTATCACCCTGTCAGATGGCAATGCCGTCTTCTGCCTTAGTTACACCTACTGTATGAGGGATTTTACCCAGTATTTCCTTGTTTTGTTAGGTCTTTTTCTTAATGAATATGCCCCAAGTCACATGTAGTCTTTGAAGGATGGAGATCTGCTTTTTCTTGGGCCTCTTCAGAGTGCTCAGCTGTGTCCTGTACACGGCGGGTGCTTCATAAGACGTTTCTGGATTAATGCCACCTTCGTATCCAGCTCTGACCTCATTCCCACTTTCTCCTTGTTACTGAGAGCTTGAGAGTCAATGGAAATTTTAATGGAAAAGGCCCGGAGGTGGAAGGAAGTTGGGGCAGGGCCTACCAGTATTGCTGGGAAAAGCATTAATTTATGAATCAAATTGGCCTAGACTAGATTTATTGTACTCGTAAGTTATACCCTTGGGCATAAATAGAGAAAATAACTTCTACCTCATAAGGTTATTATTAAGGTAAGTAATGTCTGTTGGCACAGGGGAGGGACTCAGCAATGTTAAGTCTTTTCCTTTCTTCCTCTACATTTTGATGATATCTATGAAATGCAAAACATTTATGTATTTTCTCTTCCCATACAGCTGCCATTACTAGGCTTAAATTATTACCAACACAATTACCTTTGCGATACCTAAACCGTGTTCATGCATATAGGCCAGATTGAACATGGCTTGTGCACTCTGGTGTTTGTCGGCTGCGATGCTGTAATGCGTGGCTGCTGCTTGATAGTCTTTCTTAGTGCCATAGCCATAGTAATGATAATCTCCAATTTTGACTCTAGCGAACGCATTGCCTGATAGAAATATTAGAAAAAAAAGAAGAAAGAACCAAATGACTCATACATTTTTCCCAGTAATTCAACCTAAAGAAAAAACACTCAGAATTCCAGAATCAGGATCAGATATCATTTAAGGAATACAAACTGGAATACTCAATGCTTAGTGTCTTCACATGGCATAGTACTTTTTTAATGTTCTTAAAGAGTGACAACTATAAATTTTGCCTTTTCAATTTGTTTCTTGAAAGTAGTAGGTCAATTTATGGGAAACTGCATCCCACCCCTCCCAAAGCTCTAATCTCCTGTATCACCAGTTTCTCCTTCTTTCCTAGATCAATCCCATCAGTCATTCAAACACACTTGGTTTCTTCCAGGAAGAAAAACAGACCATTTATCCCACGGTGTCTCCTTCTAACCACTCGCCATTTCTCTGTTCACTTCACATTCAGCCTTTTCAAAAGTGTGTTCTGCTTCCCTCCCTCCATAAATCTGCCATTTCAAGGTGGCCAATAACCTCCATGCAGCCAAATCCATTGGCCACCTCCCTGTCCTTGTCTCCCTGGACCTCTAAGCAGCACTGGAATCATTGGATCTGCCTTGACATCAACCATGTTGCATTCTCTTGATGTACCTCCTGCCTCATGGGCCCTTCCTTTTCAAACTCCTGCCTGATTCCTCCTCTACCCAACTTGTAAACTTTAGACTATCAAGGGCTTGCTGCTGAGTTTTTTTTTCCATTTCTTCTTTCCCTTATTTCTCTTCTCTCTCCCCTCACTGGCCTCTTCACCGCTCTCCTCTATCTCTCCTCTTTTTCTAGGCTATCTCAGCTAGTTTCCTGGCTATCTTTATGCTTACTATTCCTGAATTTATATCTACAGTTTTGTCTGTCCCCAAACCCCGGATTCTTATAATTGCCTTGTGGACTTCTCTACTTGAATTTCAAACTAAAAACTTCCAATAGTGAGTCCTGACATCCTGCTACTCCCCACCCACTGCCCCAAACTAAATCATCAAATTTCTTCCCTATCTCAGCGCCAGCACTACCACTGTGCAGGTCATAAATCTAGAATAGTTATTCTTAGTTCTTTTCCCCTCACTTCCATCTTCAAACCCATCAGCAAGTCCTATTGATTTCCCCTCTAAAACATACCTGTTTCTTGCCTTCTCTCCCTGCATCTAGTCCAAACCTGGAATACTACAACAGCCTCTAAACTGTTCTTTTATCTTGTCAATCTCTTTTCCTCACAACAGCCAAGATGATCTTTTAAAAATGTAAAATTAATGAACACATAATACAATGCATGGAGGATGTAATGTAGAATTGTACACCTGGAACCTATATAATTTTTACTGATCAATGTTACCCCAATACATTTAACAAAAAACAAAACACAACAAAAAACCATAAAATTAAATCATGTTATTCCCTGCGTTAAATCCCCCAAGAGCTTCACTTTGCACTTGGAATAATACCCAGACTCCTTACCTGACCTACAAGTAGTACAATACCTTATCTGTCTCCTGCCTCTCTGACTATCCTTATCAAATGTCACCATATGCTCTAGGCTTCTTATTGTCATTACTTCAACACACCAACCACATTCTTGCCTCAAAGTCTTATCTGCTTTAAGATTTTTCAAGTCCTTCTGCCTGGCATGTCTGGAATTTCTCTTCATGTGCCTGGTTTCTCTTCATTCAAGCATCACTTCCCTCCTAGAGGACTTCTTTGACCACCTTGTCTAAGCACCCTTTCCATCCCCACCCCAGTACTTAATCTATCTCACCTCTGTGTTTTATAGCACCTATCACTGTTACCTTGTTTGTTTACTACTTTATTTTCTCTCTCATGAGGGCAAGAATCTTGACACTCTTAATCACTGATAGAGTCCCAGAAGTAGAATGGTACTTGATAAATATTTATGGAATGAATGGACAGACATGATAAGAAACTTTTTAGAAAAGACTTCCCTCAGCTGTTAAGTATTTTAGAATCTTACTTTCCAACAAAACATGAACATATTCAGGAGTAGAAAAAAAAATTCATGTGACATTTTAAGATATGACATTTGAGTCTTTTGAAGCCACTTTGGGATGATCTCTAAGGAACTCTCTGGGGTCCATGTTTCTTTTTCTTTTTTCCAATTACATTTGCCATACAATATTATATTGGATTCAGGTGTACAGCATAGTGATGAGCCATTTATATAATGTACAAAATCCTCTTTCTGATATATCTGGTTCCCCTCTGGGGGGTCCATTGTTTCCATTCATCAGGATAATGTTGATTGAAAAGATTAGGGAATGCTCATCTAGGACATTCATCTCAGTTGTGGCCAATCCTTCTAGCATAGTCTAGGCTTGCTTGGAAAAGGAGGAAGTACCCTGTGTGGTCTGAGGTGTATCATTTTAGGGCTACAGGACTCCTTCCAAATTCTATTAATATTTGGCCTAGTGCAATGTCTAAAATACTTTGGAATTGATTCCTTGGAAACTAAAGTTCTTTTTAATCTTCTAGACTCATCTATTAAAATGTAATGCTATGAGCCATCTTTAGCTCTCTCTCAGTAGAGGTAACATCATAAAATTCTTAAGCTGCCAAAGACATTAGTTACCAGGGCTTGCTTCCCAGGAGCATCAAAGATGTACAAGATGTGCAAGACATTATAGAAATGGGCCTGCAAAGGGCCTAGAGAGGCAAGAGGCCCAAGAGTCCTAGAGAGAAACCCACTCCATCTCTAATTTTGCCTAATGCTGCCTTCCTTTGACCTATGCTGACCAGACAGTTTTAAACGGGACAGAAAACAACGGTCCTGTCCAGTTTCAAATGGTACGTCTGGTCAGCCTACTGACACCTTGAATTTAGCCCAGTGAGACCAGGCTGACCATATGCACCATTTGAAATGGGACAGGACCGTTGTTTTCTGTCCCGTTTAAAACAGTACATCTGGTCAACCGACTTTGACACCATGATTCCTTTGGGCTGTAGCTACAAAAGGACAGGACCCCTGGAGTCTCTGAGAATGGAAGGCAGTGAACAAGCAGGTTCTCTAGAGGATACAACTTCACCCTAATTAGGGGACTAACTGGGGTTCACTGAGAGTGGGTGGGATTTCCCCTTCAATTTCACAGTCATAGGGGGGTGAATGAAGCCTGATGGCTGAGCTCTCTGAATGAGTCACTCAGCAACCACATCTTTGGTGACACTCATGCCTGATTTTTCTTGTGACACATAATTATTCTTAGCGGCCTGACATTTTTTTATACTGAATCCTGTTTAATATTAATGTCTCCCCATTTTCAATGGCTCTTCTCCTTGGTGCAATTTCCACACTATTTCCTGGCTTGGAATAAACCTGTATTGGTTGCAATGGAGCTAATTTGCCATAGCTAAGTGGTTTCCTCTGTTGTTTCCCCACTCCAAACAAGGTTTTTATTGCATTTAGAGAACATAGACTTTTCTTTTATAGGGGACTTGTCACTAAAATTCCTGGGATGGCTTGCTGCTGTGTTATCAGCTCAGCCGGGTGTGGGAAGGCACCGCTGTGACTTTTTCCTCTGCTTCATATTAGCATCAGTGGAGAATCATTTTTTATCCCATTCATTTTTTATAGAAAGCGGTATTTTGGCCTTAGCATGAGACAATTTTAAGAAACTTAATTGGAAGTAAAACTGCTCTCTTACTGCAAGAGAGTTCCTCACATATCCAAATGCCAATTGTGACAGCTTTGCAGGATCTCTCTGCTGTTAGTAATACAATCTTAGGGAAAGAATGGAGTGAGACATAGTAATGCAAATGCCACCTGTCAAGGCTTTCCCACTAATGCTATCTTATGTTCCTTATCACATATGATTCCTCCAAGCAGGGCATGGGGGCTACAGGAAAGGGGAGAGGAGCTGGCCAATTAACCCCCTTTATTTGTACGTTTGTCTATTTATGATGCTAACATGCTAATGGTTATAATAAAGATCTGGAGTTTGTGGTAATCATCAATGTGATATTTTTAAAAAGAAATCAAACAAGTCTTAGAACCACAAGTAATTTTACCTATAAATTCATTGAGACATCAGTCACATCTCTAAGTTAAAAAAAATAAATAAATAACACCAAATGAGTGACTGAAGCCAGACCAGGAAAATTGGTTTTTGAGTAAAACCTGTCATGTTTCAAATAGCTCTTCTGGTGCTATGGAGACAGAGTCACAGAAAAATGTGTATGGTTTGCTAAACTGGGAACTTTGAGAATAACAAAGAAAAGAAATTGCTGGAAATGACCTCTAACCAAAGACTGACCCTAATATCAGTACAGATTGAAATACCACCTACTTGATAATCTCTATCTTTCTGCCTATGTTTCCAAGAACTCAGCTGAAGCAAGTCAGATGAATAATAGTGGACAGGCACCAAGTATGTGCTTATTTTTACCTAGATTCTATACCTTGAATGGCAGCTCGATTCCACAGAAGAAGTGCCATTGGATACACCTTTGCTTTTTCAATAACTTTAGCCTTTTCTAAAATTAGAGAGAGAGAGAGAGAGAGAGAGAGAGAGAGAGATTTCATTAGGAAGGCTTAAAATGCCCCATAACGAAGTCATGTATGCTTATGTATAACCAGGAAATTGCAGAGAATTTTAACTTACTAGATTCCAAAATGAATGCTGAATTGCTCTGAGCTACTTCATACCCCATTTCTGCAAGCAGTGCATACTGAATAAGAGAAGCATCTATATCACCATCCTTGTAGGCAAAGTATGCTGTCAAGAATTTCTCAGCCCAGTGGCCTAGTTCACAAACGCCTTTATAAAGCTGTATATGGGAAGAGAAATCAAGCAGACTGGTGAGCCAATAAACTTTATTCCAGGTAAAAGGTAAAAGACATCAGTGCTGGCTGGTCAGGCAAGAATTTCCTTTCTAAAGCATGGCTTTTGCAAATTATTTAGAGTCAAGAGTTAATACCTTTCACAGACACCGAGATTACGAGTATGTATTTTCTTGGCTTGAGCTGAAACTTCTTGAGGCTTGCTCTATGTTTGTGAAATAAACTTCCCTGATTGGGAGACTCTTTGGCAAAACAAGGATGTATTGACTTCTGTTTATAAAACAGGGCCTTTCTGGGCACTGCTGCTCTGTGAGGGCGAGTTATAAGGCCACGCAGCTGATGTGGAAAGGAGAGAATGAAGGGAAGACAGTGCCTGAGGGTGTAGGTGACATAACCACAAGGGAGTTGCACAGAGTTCTATGGGGACAAATGTCAACTTAGCTGAATAGCCCTTATGTAACCAAAAGAGGTTAGCCATACATAATTCATTAGGAAGTTGGCAAAGGAACAAATCTAAAGATAGATTATTAGCTGGCAGCTCTTGAAATGAGTTTCAGAGGAGCCAGATTGCAACATGGAGGTATTTATTTTGGTGCAGCAGATATTTAATAAATCAATGAAGGGCATTAAGTTCCTAAAAGCATTCTTTTGAAAAGTACATCACTGGCTCAGGCTGAAAGAATTCACTTTCTCAGTTGTCATCGAAGTCATCAAATACCTAAGGACCCTGCTTTTGGGGAAGAACTGGACTACATTTTCTAGGCTAAACCAAGCCTTCCATTTCCCAGGTTGCACCCCTGAATCCCACTAGCAGTGCCAAATTGCCGTGGGGATTTGATTGAAGGCTGAAGCGGAGCTCCTTAACTGAATTCTGAGGGAGCTCTGAACTTGATAAAAATCCAAATGCAAGAGAAGAGGGATCATTTCTCTTCCTCCCTTTCCCAGTCTGAGTTACACTACTGCTCTTCCTCCCTGACAAATGTCAGTGTTCACATTGTCAACTGGAAGGAAAGAGGTAATAGCTATAAAATCAGAGGCACCAACAACTTAAGGGCGGCATTACGTCTTCCGTATGATAAATGAAAAGTGCTTTAAAACAATCTCATTATTTACCTCCACAGCGGCTCTGCATGATCTTAACACTCCTGTTCCTGTTGCGTACATCTCAGCCAGATAGTAAATGGCGAGGGGCTGCCCACTCTGAGACGCCAAATAAAAATACCTGAAGGCAAGTTTGTAATCCTTCCATAATCCAAAGCCAGCTGAAAAGTAAAATCATGTTGAGCCACCCCTTCTTTATTTCGTTACAGTACAGTCTGCGGATATAATGGTCATAGTGATGCCTGCTATTTTAAATAGGATGGGGAAAGCCAACTGAGAGCCAAGCTGTTCCAGTTCCACTGTTTGGGGGTAGGGAGGAAGTTGAGTTTGATTTTAGGTAGGAATGTGGAAATCTTTGTTCTTGACCTATTCAGAAAACTGAAGAAGGAATGGGTCTTCTCAATATGGCATAACTAAAGTTAATGAAAAGGAGACCAGATGGTGGTCGCTGAGGACCAGAAGCCCCACCGTGATGTCTCTCTCCATGTCTGTCATCCTTTTATACCAAGAGACCAGTATAGCCCCTCCCAGCCTTAAGGATGAAGTTTGGAGCAGTCAAATCCCATCTCCCAAGGCCCTGCTCAGACTCAGGTCATGCTAGGAGTGAGGAGAGGCATTTGGAGCTAGGGCAGAGAGAATCCACTACTTCCAGTAGCTGAGATTCTTGTCCTGGATTTCCCATTACATCTTTTGTGAGTTGGGCACCTCCAGCCACTTCATTTGCAAAAAGAGGGGCTTTCACCCGTGTGCCCTTAAATTCTCCTCTGGCACTACTGTTTCACAGCCTTTAGAAGTAGCACCTAAGAGGAAAGGCTCTAGAGGCAGATTGCCTGCATTTGAATCCCAGCTTTACAGTGATCTTGGCCAAGATGCTTAACAACAATATGGCTCAGCTTGCTCATCTATAAACTGTGGGATACCTCCTAGAAGTGCTGAGAGAACTACATTAGTTAACACATATAAAGACGAATACCCTTAGTAATAGTAACAGCAGATGAAACCTGAAACTTGAGAAATCTGATAGACCCTGGACCTGCGAGTTGGAATGAACTAGAAGAATAAGGCCATCTTAGGCAACTCCCCAAGCCAGTACAGAACAGATACTCCCCCTGGACTACTGTGGAAAATGCCAGCTGACTTTCTGGCCAGCTCTGACCTTGGTGATGCAGTCTGCTGCTGCCCTAGCTCTACCTCTGACAGGAAGGACTCAGTGTGGAGGCTCAGGTATGTTCACATCGCCTGGTATTAATCCTTGTCTGGGCCATGCCCTCTTTCAGTCCCATGGTGATTATTACAAACATTCATGGCTTTCTGAGACCTCCTACCCCAATACTCTACCTTTGATCTCAGAAGACAACGTTGAACCTCTTGGCTCACTGCACTTGATCTTTCCTCAGTAGCCTCTTTCCCCTGCCCCCCAAATTTACATACGCACCATCCTTTCCTTCTTGCCTCCATCTTTGAGGATGGGACATTTCTTCTTTTCATCAAGGATAATGAAGCCTTCACTTCCTGGGCCCAATCAGATCCTAATGCCACCTAACTTTTCCCAGAACCTTTTTTCACCAATTATCTTCTCTCTCTCATGACGTAACTACCTCCATTGGTTGGCCCTTTTTTCTCTGCCAAAAATCATACTCACATCTCTTCCAATTTTAAAAACAACCTCTCTTAGTTCTTGGTCCCCCTCTTGCTACCATTATATCTCTCTTCTTCCATTTGAAGGTGAAGCACTCATTTTTTACTCATTTACTCATATTTTTACTCATTTACTTCCTCAGCTTTCCAATCACACCTCAATACACTGTATCTGCTTCTATACTGACCAATCCAATATCCTCAATATTGACAAGTTTCATAGATACTTGACTGTTTCTTACTTTTTAAAAAAAAAAATTGAGAACCAGGCTTCTTGCTGCATTCAGAGGGGTGCTCAGTCATTTACTCTTCCTTGTGAGTTCTATCCCTTGGCTTCTATAAGATCTCTCCTTACACTACTCCTCTGACCATGCCTTCTCAGTTTTCTTGTGACCATGCTTTCTCTGCCCATCTTTTCAGTATGACAGCGAGGATCACCAGATTCCTGACCAGGCCGTCTGCTCCTCCTGCTCACACTCTCCTTTCTCTTTGCAACCTCAGCTACTCTTAATGAACACCGACGTGCTGATGTTTATCATGTCCCAAATGTTTCTCTCCAAGTTGAACCTTTCTCGTGAGTTTCATACTTGCTTCTGGGTATGTGCATTGGATATCACAGTATCAAAGGTAACCTTTTCAAAGGTGAGCTTCCTGACTCTGTACCTTCTTTCCTCCTCTCCCAACTGGAGTCTTTTTCTTCAGACTTCTTCAAATTCTTCCCCAAATTGCTGCCTGAATGTTCTCTCTAAACCACACAAATCAGTCCTTTGATTTTTGATTAAAAAGGAGCAGACTGAACAATCACTTGTCATTCTAAGTAAAGCAGCCATATTCATAGCACTTACAGTAGTACATGAAGCCTAACTGAAACTGTGCGTTGGGCCATCCTTTCTCTGCAGCTTTCCGAAAGTACTTAAGTGCTTCAGTATAATTCTGCAAGATAATTACACTCTGTTACTCGGAGATGTATGTGTAACTCCATGGTACCAATTGCCTCCTGCTTAGAAAAAAAAAAAAAGAGTATGGACAGTGCCATATGTGATTTAGGCTAGTTAAAACAGTATCAGAAATATTATATGTTTTACTTCATTTTTAGGTTGTATTAGAAAATATTTATCTCACTTTCACTGTAAATTATGTCTTTCCCTACACTGAGAGTAAGTTTTGTTAGATATTGGGGGGAGGTCACTCAAAGACAGAGGTTATACAAAGAAGAGAAATTTCTCTATCAAAGCAAATCCTCAGGGGTTAGACCACTGCTAAGGTTCCTAGGTTATTATTCCTTAGGTGAGATTAGGGTTGTTATTCTTTTCACATGCTTATTCTATGTCTCTGTGGCAAACACTTCACTGGATTATGTTATTCTCTAATTTTAGATATGACAGTTTGGCAAACCAGGTAATGGAGACTCATTTCTTTAAATTAATCAATGACCATGTATTTTACCGTATAAATTGCTAGAAGCATGTTGAAAAGATAATGAAATTCTTTAACTTACCACAGGGACTCCTTTCCCGTAGAAGTAAAGAAGACCGAGCCCATGAAGACCAATTGCATTGCCCTGGAACAGTTTTACAAATCCATGTAAAGTCACAGAAGAATTCGTGATAAGGAAAAGTACTGAAAAATCCTTCAAAATATTTGAAATGCACTCATGAGGTAGTTAATTGAGCCAAGCTAATCAGGTAGTGGGTGAGTTATTCTGACCCTCTCTAGTTTCTCCTTTCACACCTTCATAACTAACTCTCTCTGACCAGAAAAGAGAAGAAGGAAATGAAAGTCAAATCTTTCCTCCATTCTTTCCTTCACTTTTTATTTAATGCTTGCTTTGTGTGTGACCCCATAAGGGACATGGGGCAGAGAGAGGAGGCAAACATTAAAAGATAAATGAACCATGGTCCCTGCCTCAGAGAGCTCACAGGTTAGTGGGCTCTGACTCATGAGGTAGGACCTCTTAAAGTAATGGCATCCAATGTGGTTATTCCTATAGTAGAAACAGATGGAGACTGTTGTGGGCACCTAGAAGAGAGACACGTACTGCCTGGCTGAGGCTAGCTAGGGATGTGGGGATTGAGTTGTCAGAGGTGGTGACATTTGAGTGGGTCTTAAAGGATGTGTAGGAGTTTTCCAGAAGAGAGAAATCTATCCAGACGCTTCTTATGCACTTTGATCAAAGGAGGTTGCCATAAATGGCCAAATAACATTTTAGAGACTCTATGAATTTCAATCTATGTGTTATTTATGGTCAAGCATTGGTGGTAGCTGTTTATTCAAATTTTATGGCTTATAACAGCACCAATGTTTTCCTTTTCATTTGGTGATAAATTAATTACCATTTCTTTTTCTGATCTGTATTCTGAATAGTCTAGGGAAGGGAATATTTAGCACTTTCAACATTTAGCACATGTTCAAGCCTATTAATCCCTGGTGAAGAGTGAACCTTGAAAGTAACTTCCCCACCAGAAAACTCACTTTTTCTTTCTATCCCCCATCACACATTTCACCTTCTGGTGACTGAGTCAGGGGCCACATTTGGCTACTTGACTTTCATTCAGCAGATCTGTAGGTTTGTTTTATAGGTTTATAGTATTTCCTCAGGAACTTAAGTTCTGATAGAAAACTCCGCAGGTTTTTACTACTACCTAAATGCAGTTGTGGAGGAGCCAGAGTACCCATCAGTGATACAGAAATAGTACATAAGCAGAGATGGCCTAGTTCAAAAACTACTTTAAAACACCAAAATTTGGGCCTATGAATATCAAAGGGCCAGCTACTGTAAGAATTCTTAAGGATGGCTGATTTGTATTTAAAGCAGGTGGTATATGTCTGCCCTGTTCTTCTTTCTTCTCCCCTAACTGCACCTACCTGTGGCCCTAGGAGTATTGGGATAGTCTGGGCTGGGGGTAGTAAGGCCTGGTGTGATGGGTGTGATAGAGTCTGGTGATCTGTATTCCTCTAATTATTCTCATTGAGGTGTTGAGAAAAATGAAAGGGAGAGGAAATAAGAGGAAGGAAGAGAGAGGGAGAAAAGAAGGAGAAAGTTAGAGTAGTGGGGACACATTACTTTCTTTGTCTAAGAGTGTCCCAAGGAAACCAGGGGCTCTTTGGATGACTCACCAGCTGTTTAAGGCCCAGAGTACCTTTTCAGACCTCTCGGGTCCGCGTGGCCATGCCGGTAATGTAAGCAGTGCGCAGTGTAGATGATGGGCTGGAGGGTCTGAGGCCAGCCCCATCCCACGGCAGGTCCTCAACTCTTTGCCCCAGGCACTTGTTACCTGGAATGGCAGCCTCACGGGGTCAGCTGTTCCCATTTCCAAGCACAGCTGGAGGTCCAGATTTTGATATGAAATTCCCTAATTTTAAAAACACTTTCTGGGCCAAACAAAACATGTGTAGGCAGTCACCCCATCTAAGGCTGGCCAGATGTACCATTTTAAATGGGACAGAAAACAACGGTCCTGTCCCGTTTCAAATGGTGTGTAGGGTCAGCCCTGCCTCACTGGGCTAAATTCAGGGTGTCAGTAAGCTGACCACACGTACTGTTTGAAATGGGACAGCACCATTGTTTGCTGTCCTGTTTAAAATGGTACGTCTGGTCAGCTTACCTCACATATACCTTTCACTTTAGGGCTTAATGTTCTTGCTTAGGTTAACTGATACGAATTTAGGGAGCAGATGATCACTTATTTGGCAAATATTTAATGAACCCCTACTATGTGCCAAGACTGTTGCCCTCTTTTAGTTGAGGAGAAATGGCCTTCACACAATGAGAATGAAGACACAAGGTAGAAGCAGTGAAGTCCCAGCAGTACACAGCATGAACGCAGGGCAAGGTAAGAAGACAGGAGAAGATTATGTGAGCCAAGCAACATCAGGGTGGCTTTGTGAAGGGAGAGAGGTTTAAATTCTGCTCTGGAGGATGGGTACGATTTAGAAGGGAGGGCCTGGGATGCAGGAGAGAAAGACAGAAGTGTAGAGATGGGGATGGACCTGATGTGTTCAGAGGTGTGAGACAGAAAACCAGAAGAATATGGTCCAACATGGGCCCAACATCACATAGGACAACAGTTCATGTTTCTGAGTGAATAAGACAAAAGTGGTCATAAAGTCTGTAGCTTTACATCCTGGTACCGATATGACTTACAAACAAACCTACAGAGCAATGTTTTTGTTTGTTTGTTTGCTTTTAAGTAGTAAAAGAAGAGTACGGGTGTACAGAGTGGGAGATGGACACCTTTTACTTTAGTAGTGGCCACAAGTGAGGTGATAATAAGGACTATTTGGCCATGTCCACCTGATGCCATTCAGAGCAATTACCTTAAATACAGTGTCCGTTTTCCTGTGTATAGGAAGGCAGCTCAGATCGCTGCTGGTTACACAGCCCCGAACAGTTGGGAGCTGGGTTAATTTTCACACTAAATTCCTGGCATTATTCCTTTGGGCTGACAAATCAGCATTATTTGCCAGATTACAAGAGATCTTCCTGTTATATAGCCCACCTCCTTTTCAGTTGGCTTTCCTCTGTCATCCTAATCTAATGGTACTCTAGACAACTGTCTTGCTGAGCAACAGTTCCATATACATTACAAGGGAGATGGCAGCCTCCATTTAACAGGCTTCTCAGTAATTTACACCACAATAGCAGCAGCACCAAAGTGCTAGTCATTTATAAATAGGCTCATAAAGCAGTGTGTGGGTTTTTAAAAACTGAGAACAGTTGAAAATATTCCCCCAATCTGAACACATCTTTACTGCTAGTGTCGCAGTATAACACGGTAAGACAGCAAACTGTCTCCTATTGTGCACGGATGGAAAGTTTATTAAGGTCATTCACCAAATTAGGCTGAGGGTGTTGCTATTAGGATGCTCTTTATGTACTAAAGGAATTCTTCACTAAGTTTTATCTGGCAGCTAACAGCCTCACTGAAGTGAGGTACCAAGGCAAAAACTTCAGTGACAGGAGCCATATTACACCATTTCTATATTCCCTCACAGATCCAATCCATTCTGCCTGGGATATGCTTTAGAGCAGGGGTCCCCAAACCCCGGAACACGGAGGTGACAGCAGGAGGGGAGCAGGGCGGGGGCAGCTGGTGATTGAGCAAAGCTTCATCCGTATTTATAGCCTCTCCCTTGGCTAGCATTGCCTTACTGGCTGAGCTCCGCCTCCTGTCAGATCACGGTGGCATTAGATTGTCATAGGATCATGAACCCTACTGTGAACTGCGCATGTGAGGGATCTAGGTTGAGTGTTTCTTATGAGAATCTAATGCCTGGTGATCCGAGGTGGAGTCAAGGCGGTGATGCTAGTGCTGGGGAGTGGCTGCAAATACAGATTAACATTAGCAGAGAGGTGCAGAGACCATAATAAATCAATTTTTTTTTTGCAAAATATATCAAAACCCTACCAGTGAGTGGCAAATGACAATGAAGCTGCATCTGGTAGCAGGCTTTATTCATAGTGGCTAGTGAGTTGTATAATTATTTCATTATACATTACAATGTAGTGATAATAATAATAATAATAATAATAGAAATAAAGTGCACAATAAGTGTAATGCACTTGAATTACCCTGAAACCATCTCCCACCCACTGCCACCCACACCCCAGTCTATGGAAAAATTGCCTTCTACGAAACCAGTCCGTGGTGCCAAAAAACGTTTGGGACCGCCGCCGTTAGAGTTCGCTCTACCTAAC
Organism: Lyroderma lyra; assembly: GCA_004026885.1. Lineage (NCBI taxonomy): Eukaryota > Metazoa > Chordata > Mammalia > Chiroptera > Megadermatidae > Lyroderma > Lyroderma lyra. The sequence continues at coordinate 17,697 of PVJL010004384.1, forward strand.
TGGCCCCAGGCTGCAAAAGATTAATAGCTGACACATAGCACTGACTAATGTGCCAGGCAGTGCTTTTAATACTTTACAACAGAAAGTACAGAAATGTTAACTCAATAAATCCTGACAACAGTAATAGGAGGCAGATCTTCTTGTACTTCCATTTTATAGATGGGGAATTGAGGCACAGAAAGGTTCAGTAACTTGCCCATAGCCACACAGCTAGTAACTAGCAGGGCTGGCATTCAAACCTAATGTCTCTAGAACAATGTTCTCAGCCATCCTGTCTTCTCTGCCTCTCTGACAACCTTCCTCTTGGGCCAAGGGGATTTCAGGATTTTGGGTTTAAGATCAATCAGGAGAAAACTAGGCATTCTTGGTTGTTTTGTCCTGACCTTATTGCTTTATTGAGTTTTCCCATCCTCTCTTCTCGAGGAATCTCTTTTATATTTTGTTTCCTGAACTAGGTGGCCTCATTCACTGTATGGGGCACGGGAAAGCTGAGCTTCTGTCTGGCCTCCTGCTAGCACAGCACAAGTCACTACCATTTTCCATTTCCCAAAAAGACAAGACCTGTCTCCCCTTTCCCCACCCCATGTTCTATTGTTAACAATATTCTTCTCCAGGACACAAAACTCCTCCTAGGCCTATGAGCCAGGCAGTGGGCTTTACACCAGTCTGCAGGTAATAAATGGCCAGTGTTTTTATGTGTTTGCAGAAATGGGCTGAGTACATACCTTTCTGGCTGCCATGGAAAAGTATTTAAAAGCAGTAGCATTATTTTGTGGTGCTGCGTCATTACCGTCTAAATACATCTAGAAAAAAAATATTAACAGAGGGGTTTAAAAAAACTAAGGAATGTGAGGGTGATGAAAATATTGTAGAATTACACAGAAGTGTAGTCAAGGCCACTGAAATGTACACTTTTAAATAATTAATTTTATGTGAATTTCACCTCATTTTCTTCACAAAGGAAAAACTAAAGAAACAATTTACTACTACGTACATTCTGAAGTGACCTTATGCAAGGACAAAAAAAGAACCCTATTTGTGTTTTCTCATGTTTTGCTGCGTCTAAGTTTACTCTTTGCAGCACTTCTGGATACAGAGCCCTTGTCCCCATGGTTACTAAAAAATGCAAACTGGCTGCATGGAACCAAGGGCAGCACTTGGCGGAGGGAGTGGTCTTTGAAAAAGAAAGAACATGCCTCTCTAGAGCAGGGCTGGGCAAGATGTCAGTCACAGTTTACCATGGACCGCCAAGCAATTTGGGTGTAACTGACTGAATAATAAAATAAATAGCTAGTGGACTGTGATGCTTGGAGAAGTAGCCCTTGCCCTGCAAAAGTCTGCCAAGGCCTGCTCTAGAGGAACCCTCCACAAAGCTTCTCAGCAGCCAGAGGGGCCCTCCATCAGAGGTGGCCTACCGATGGATTTTGGTCTCATTCCTGGAATGGAGGAAGGAGGCACCTCATTAACTTGAGGCCTGCCCTGTCTTCGATGCAGACCTAGTCCAGATCTCCTGTTACATGCGGGGGTAGGGATCATGGAGGGATTCTGAGCTATACCCAGTCAAGAAGCCCTGGGCCACATGTACTTTCAAGGCTGCTTTTGGTGTCCCAGCTAAAGGCTTCTGTTATATGGGGCTTCTTCATAAACTAACAACTCAGGAATAAGACCCTCAGTTTGGAGCCAGAGGCCCCACTCAGTTGCTGCCATGGGAGAGGACTGCAGCCCAGTCGCCTACACTGGGTTCAATGACCTGATACCATTAATTTCTTAGGTCCTTAAGAAATAAAAAATATTAGTCAAGATGAAGCATGTACCTTTCCTATAAATGCCATGGCATTTGCACTCCCAGCCTTTGCTGCCTTTAAGAAGTAGTATAACGCTTTCTGGAGAGAAAAGGAGCAGTGTTATAGGCAGTCATGAACATATCCTGCAAAACGGCTTTTCAAAGCAAATTGTACTTCATTCAGTGTCATTCAAAAAACATCTATGAAATGCCCACTTTCTTCAAGGCACCACTCCAAGTGCTATTTGAACTCTAAACCTGAAGAGTGGGATATACACATCTCATTTGAGAGGGCTGTCCGGGAAGTACTACTATCCGGCCATGTAATATGACAAACAGAGGTATTTATGGCTGGAGTTTTTCTGGACAGCCTTTGCATATGACTTTAGAATGTGAGGACTTCTCACATTTGGAAAGGCTTGAAGGCTTTGTTGAGGACAGATGAATCCCAGCTATAGAACTAAATTCCATTCTTTTGAAGAGGTATGCTTCTATATTGATACTATGTACTTATTTTATAAGGCAGTTTGTACAATTGGCAGAATTGGATATGCCAATTGTGTTTATGAGGCAGAGTGAATAAGACCAGACACACCTGACTGCCTGCTGAGACTAAGTCTTTCTGCAGAGGTGACCATTAGGCCAACTCTTTCTAAATCAAATGAAGGGGGCTGGCAAAGCCTCTGATTCTCTCTAGGTCACAACATTAAATGAAATACTTAGTCTAACATGCATAAGGGATGACCTGTCCCTTGCTGCCTCATCCTGATCTTCCAGAAGTTCTCCTCAGAGACCACATGGAGTAATAAAAGAAATCAGCCCCAGAAGTGAGAAATGAAGACACTCTCCAAAGTGTTTTATTAGAACACAACTTTTTGGTTCTTTAAAAACCCTTGACTGGGTTGATATGCAAGGGCCTGCTGCATCCCAAAGATGAACGAATGGTAAGGAAGAAGTGAGGGTAGTTCTTTTATATGTAAATTTGCTCTAGAAACGTTGCCAACTTATTGGCCAACCACAGATTTGTTAGTAAAGTCAGTCTGCTGACATAAATTCAAATGCCATCAGTGCCGGACATCTTCACTTCATGCATCCGTTGATCCATCAGTCTACACTGTTGTTCATTTACCCTTTAAAAAATGATTTAAACTTGCTGTGTATATGGTAGCATGCTAGGTATTATAGATGATTCAGAGGTGAACAAAAACAGTCCCCACATTTGCTAACAAGACTATTGAGAAGAAAGGACTGTATGCAAATAGCAATAAGACAATAGGTGATTAGGTAGATAAAAGGAACACCAAAAAGAATTTGAGGGGCATAGAATGACAGAAATTGTAACCATTTCTGTGATAAATATTTTTCGGGAGTTCCCTGATGGTGTAGTGGCTTAAGGCTTCGGCGCTGGCACTGTCAGTGCTGCGGCCTGGGTTCGATTCCCAGTCAGGGAGCTACCCATATACCAAAAAGCAAAAAAAAAAAAAAAAAAAAATATTTTTCAAGGTTTTTCTTACCTATTCTACACGACAACACTATAAAGGAGGCATTAATAATATCTGAGCCTATTTAGTGATACTCAAGAGTCATGCAGCACTGTAGAACTGTATGCCTGAAACCTATGTAATCCTTGCTAACAGATGTCACCCCAATAAAAAAGAAAAAAAAAGAGTCATGCAGCTGGTACTGGAGTCCTGCAAGCATCCTGAATTCAATTCTCATGTACTTGGCACTCTGAGTTCAGTGTTGAAGGAGGGGGGCAAATGATGAAGGTCTCACAAGAGATGGAGAGGACTGACCAGTGCAGAGGGCATCACAGGCTGGGGCATAACATGAGCAAAGAAGGAAGCTAAGTATGTCCAAGGTGTGTCCAGGAAACAGCAATTACATTCGTAAGGCTACAGTAAAATATCTAAGACTTGCAAAACTATGATGGGGCCAGATTAGAAACAGTCTTGGATGCCAGGCTAAGGACTTTTATTTGGTAGAAAATGGAAGCTACTAGAGATTGATGGGCGTGAGGGAATCTTGAAATAAATGCTGTCTAAAATGTCTGGAATAATATGCCAGTTGGATAGGAGAAAGTTGTAGCCATGTATGATTTACTAATCATTTAGTGATAAATAAATCAAATGTATGACCAAATGTATGATTTACCAAAGAAATTTTCAGAGTACATTAACATAAAAAGTATTTCTTGTGAATGTCTCTATTGAGCCAAGACCCAAATACCCCTAGGTTACTGTAATTTGTGCAAGTCACGGTATCTCCAGCCCTTGGTGCCCTCATTCGTGTTCTCCCACTCTGTGTGCTATCAGGCCACCCTGTCCTTCCCTTCATGACATGCATCCATTGATTTAATTGTCTGTTTGTCTCGCCCAACATTGCATCATCTATACTTAGACAGTATCTACGGCATGTTAGGCATGCAGGAAATATTTTTGGAATGAATGAATATGTGAATGCATGAAAGGATACAACTCTAGAACAAAGGACCTGGATTTTCCAGCTCTAGTATTATTATCCAGCGAAACCATTTTCAAAGTCTAGTTTCAGAATCTGGCTCTCAAATATGTCAATAGAGTGTTCTAGAAAAAGTTTTACTCTGGGAAACTAGGTTTGAACTGTTAAGGGAGAATACTATCTTCCCCAGAAGCAAACAAGAATCCTGGAGTTCCAATCCTTCAATATAATGATCCAATAAAGATCAAAGGAATTGAGACTCTGTAATTCCCTCTTTCACACCCCTCCACTCACATGGCTTACTTGGCATTTCTGGTTTTTTTTTTTCTATTTAAATTAATTTGCCCTTAATGCTATTGCTTCAACACTTTATTAATAAACACTGTGTGAAAGTATCATGCAAGTTATTTTGATGGATATGCACGAGCCAACCTGAGTTCTTGTTCTCAAAGAGTTAAGATCAAGTATCCACCCATTCATCCATTCATCTCTTCACTTGCTTTGTCTGCACCCCACTCCCTGTAATTCATATATTACAAACCTAATGGCTAAGGTGATGGCATTACAAGGTAGGGCCTTTGGGAGGTGATTGGCAGAGCCCTCATGAATGGGATTAGTGCCTACATAAAAGAGGCCCCAGAGAGGTAGCTTTCACCTCCTGCTTTGTAAGGATACAATAACTCTGCGGACTGGGAGAGGTTTCTCACCCAACCACGCTGGAACCCTGATCTTAGACTTCCAGCCACCAGAACTGTGAGAAATAAATTTCCATCGTTTACAACTCACCCAGTCTATGGTATTTTTGTTATAGCACCTCAAACAGACTACGACACCATCCATCCATCTATCCTTCAAATATTTACTGAGCACCTACCATCATATTTTCCTGATTCTAAGAAATATACCCACCCCTTTTAATCAAGACATTTCTTTATCAATGGCACTGTATAATATATATTGGCAGTTTTTTTTTTCTTTTTCAGTTGAACATAAAATAATGTACCTTATAATTAATGGTGTTTTAGGATGAAATATATTATGTCTCAAGCATTATGCTAAGTGAAGTTTTATTATTTGAATAATAATAAAATGAACACGATTTTTTGTTGGTTCTAAGAAAATTCCTAGTTTCATCAGTTTGTAACATTTCTTCTAGGATGAAATGCCAAGAAAACATATTGTTCTAAAAACATTTAGGAACACTTCTTTTACCCCGGACTCTGTAAATCATACTGAAAAGGGATGATATTAGCTCTTTTCTTTTTAATGGGTGGCACAGTAGACAAAGCAATTGCCCTTACATATTTTAGATTATTCCTCTGCTAGGTTAAATTTAATTATGCCTTTTCCACTTTAATAATATGCACCAAAACACCCAGCTTTTCTAATCTAATTCATTCTGACACTGGATATATTTAGAAATGCAAATGCATTAAAATGTATGTGTAGAAACTGAAGATAATATAATCAAGAATCACATATACAATGCTTTTCAATAATTAAGAATTCTGTGCTGGGGGAGGGGGAGGTGAAAATGTTGCCTGTGGACAACTCATGGGAGATTAATTCGATCAACAGTGAGAAGAAAAAAAATTAAGGTAGATGTTTTCTAGGTATTTTAATATTAAATTTGCTGGGCAGTAAACTGGGTACTACTTATATTTATAAAGAGTCTCACACTAATCATTTTCTTTGTTGAACTGAAGTATTAGCATCCTGGCTCCAGTGATGGTTCCCAGGCTTCGAAACAACATATAGCACTTTGGATGCTATCATTCATTCATTGACTCATTTATTCATTAAGTACTTATGAATAACCTAATACCAAGATGCACCAAGTACTAATCTGAGTATAGGGTACACAGCAGTGAGAAAGACAGACAAGGACTTACATTCCATTTGGGGAGACAGACAGTAAACAAGTCAAGATTAATATAGTTTATGGAATGATATAGGCTAGAAGAAAATTAATACAGCATGATAGGATAAGCGATGGAAGAGTAGAAGTGCTCAACAAAATCCTCTCTGAGGAAGCAAGACTTGAAGGATGAGAAGTCAGTCACGGGAAGAGGTACAATAACAGCCTTTCAGAAATTGGGTTTATCTTTTTATCTTCTTTCTTCCCATGCCTTTCAAAGTTGTTTCTGTTGCAACTAAGTTTGTTGCAAAAATGACCACAAAACTTTGCAGTTTTTCCTATTAAAAGAAGTCCTTTTCCCCACTCATTCAATGGTGGCTGGCCTTATGACTTATTGGCCAAAAGAATGTAGCAGCTGTGATTTATGAGTGCTGACCATAGGTCGCTAGAGATTTCTACTCCTGTCTTCTTAGAACTTTAGAACAAAAGCAATTTGACTGTCATGTGAAAGCTTGGGCCAATTGGCTGGAGCATGAAAGCATATGAAGAGACATAGTTATCCTAGCTGTCACAAATGAGGCCATTACAAACAAGCCAGACCTAGCCAGTACTATAGCTAGGTATAGATGCATGAGCAAACCCAACCAGCATTAGTTGAGCCTGGCCCAGACCAGAATTATTCTGCTGAGTCCAACCCAAACTGCTGACGTGCCAAAAATAATGAATAACTGTATTTTTCCATGTATAAGATGCCCTCGTGTATAAGACGACCCCTGCTTTTCTAACTCAACATGAAGTAAACCTCTTAACCAGTAACTCCTGTGTCCAAGACAACCCCCAATTTTTGGCCTAACAATTTTAGGCAAAAATGTATTGTCTTATACATGGAAAAATATGGTTAATACATGGTGGTTGTTTTAAGCCATTTAAATTTGGGAATGGTTTATGATGCAGCCTAAACTAACTGATACACAAGCCAATCATAGTTGAGTTCTGAGACCTTGACTGGAGCCCCCTATGCAAGTTCTAGTTTGCTAGGCTGAGGAAAGCAGCAAAGGACCAGCTTGTGCTTGCTCTAAAAATGTGCCTGAACCATGGGGATGGTTCTGCAATGAAACCAGTCTTTTTGAGATATCTGGATGAGAAGCATGGGGACCTCTGGTGAACTTAGTTCTTCCTCAAAAGCTGGGAAGCGGATCTGACTCAGGAAGCAGCCCTGGGCTTCCCCCAGTGACTCTTGTATACCCCGTTCCCCTTCTGTTGGCCCACCGTCCTTTCCACCCCACATGACACAATCTTGAGATTGACTTACGTAGTAATCCTGAGCCAGACCTTTCCTCCCCGTTAGATGTAACTGTCCAAGAGATACCTAGGAACAATGATTTTTGAAAATTATTTAGCAGCAGTATTAATTTAAATAAAGAAAATAAAACATTTTACCTGGTGATTTTATTATATAGTATGTTGATCCAGTTTGATGTAGTTGGCATGTCTTAAAGAAGCAGGAAAACATTCCAGACTATATATTTTATTGGCTAAGTGGTTGATATTGAGCATATGGCTTCTTCAGTGAGTGGGCTGGTGGTGTACAGCAACCCCTGGGCACATAAATCTGGTGGCCTTGACTCTTGGCTCTGAAAGTTCACACAAGTGCTATCCCATTCCCATTCCCAAAGACAGAATGCTTCTGGATCCTGGCAACAGTTCATTCACATTAAAACCAACATTGGATAGTGCTTTTTTTCAATAATTAAAATCTAGGTTTTCAAAAAATGAATTTTTAAGGAGTAAATGAAAAAAAAAAAAGCCATTACTATGGCAACATGCTCTTCCATTGGCCAAAGGAACTGCAAGTGGCAGGGGACAAAAAAGGAGTAAGCTAAAGAGGACAGGGTGTCTCTTCTCTTTCCCATTTAGGATGGGGCATTGCTAACCCCTCTAGGTTTCAGAGAGAACCAAGCCCCTTGTAATTTGCATGTTCTTATAATTCAAGTTTGACTTTATACATTACTTGTATCTGAACATCTCCTCTTTCTGCCAAAAATTTATAGTATTGGTATATCTCCCAATCCAGGATCTCACTGTTAGAGCTCAGATTTTCAGGTCTCTCAGCGAGTCTCACTTTTTCTACTGGAATGCCTCCACCTTTTTCCAAGTTATCAGCAACTGTGAATAGAAACAAGCCAGAGAATAGCTAGAATACACAAGCTTGCAACACATAAAAGTCAATTTAAAGAAAACACTGTTGGGACTATTCTCCTTAAATTGTGCAAACTTCTGGTCTATTAATAGGAAGGAAATATCCTGAATTGATAGAAACGGGCTGATTTTTGTTTATTTGGTTCTGACAAAAGTGCAAGAAACTTTTGCAACCCAAACAAATATTGTATCCATATACATCAGTCAGACCCTACTGAAGATCTTGGCCAAGGAGGTACAAAAAAGGAAGACAGATTTTATAGATTTTAGAAGTGACTGACACCTTCTGCCACTGACTTTTTCTAAGACTGAGATTACAATATAGGAGCAATGACTGCTTCTTACTTATTTCCTATGAATAGTATGAAAATAAATATAAAGATAAATAGGCTTGAATAAACCTAACAAAGTATGCAATGTGAACTATACATATAGTAATTCAGGTTTCATTAAGCATATAAAATGATCTTGTTATATATAGCATCTTAAATTCTAAAGCAGTTTTTCTCTCTTTCTTTTCTCAGATTCTAATAATGCCAAAAATGTGTAGTTAGCTGTGATTCTGATTATAGAAGCTAACCAAGTGGAGTTTACCTTATTTACTTCTTGGAAAACTTTCATTTAAAATTTTACTATATAGTCTGGTTCAATGATGTTGCAAGAGGGAATGTTACACACAACTTTGAAAAGTATTTTAGGACATATATTTATCTGATGTTCTATTTTGTGTAGACAAGGGATAGGGTAATGAGATAATGATTACTTCATTTGTTCTGAGTGCAGAGATAAAGATCACCAGTGTATCTACATCACATCCATTTCTCCAAGAATTTTTTAACAAGTCATCCATATTCCAAATGTTAGAGCTAGAGAACCTGCTTAATATTTATTGATGCTACATTCAAAGTCCTAGTAGAAGGCAAGAACATCACAAGAACAAGTAAAGCAGAATTATTTGGGGACGTGTACTAACAAAAATAAAAACGAGCACAATCATTTAAAACGTTTTGAAAAGTAACTATTAAGAAATCAGTAAACTCTATATTGTATTATAAGAATTGTATTATAACATATGTTAAAAGCATAGTCTCTTGATACTTTCATATGCATGTCAATTGACACTGACTTATTTTTTAAAAATTCTTGGCAAGTTTGTTTATCTTAAATTACATGAATTACTCACTATAATCTGCCACTTTCTTGTAATACTGTAGGGAAACTTCACAATCCTGTAGCACATTGATTCCTGAGAAATATCTGTATCCCTAAAACACAAGCATATATATTCTTAATATTATGACAATACTCTATTTGTTATACACCTACTTGGGGCCAAGAATATTTAATTTACAAACCAAAATCATCTGGGACATTATGCTTCCTCCAGCACTTCCAAAGGTATAATATATTAGTGCCTAAAGTAAAAAAATATATAAAAATAAATAAATAAATAAATAAATAAGTAAGTCATCTAAATTCAAAATGCAAACCAATCATTGGTTTTTTTTTTTTTTTTCTAGCACAGCAATAAACCTTGAACTACTGCAAAATAAATTCCAAATTTCATTCATTTCCTCTGTAAAGACAGCTGACATTTTGAGGGTCTTAGTGAGGTCTGGAGTCTGTGCAAAGGGCATTGTACATGATATTTTATTTAATCATCACAAAATCCTTATAAAATAGATTTTATCTACCTTTAATAAAGAACTTGAAATATGAAACATTAAGAAACTTACTGTATTTTAACCCTAAACTTCTCTGAATATCATTGCACTACAGTGAGTTCCCTTACCTAGACAGCAGACTCTTTTTCAATGTCCCTTTAAAATAAACCAGTTTTGTTTCAGAAAAAAAAAAAATAGAATGACGTTACCTTAGCTTGATTATATTCCATTCCTATTCCATAAGATGACAAAAATCCTAATGCCTAAATCCCAAAAGAAAAAAGTCAATAAATACATTTATTTCACAATTATTCTTATTTACATTGGTAAAAAATATTTTAAATGTTTGCTGCATAATCATTTGCATTGTTAACTTACTTCTTATACCATGATAAAGCGCCTTTTTACACTTTTGATAAGCCTGCAAGAATTTGGAAAAGGTCACAATAGTGGGAGCTTCATATGGATGTGGAAATCAGCTAGTTACTGAACTTTAGTATAAATTATAATAAAAAAATGAAATGAAACTATAACTCAATAGCAAAAAGAACACCAAGGAATTCGCATATATGTGGAAATTAAGCAACACACTCTTGGAACAACTAATGAGTCAAAGAAATCACAAAGAAAACTAGAAAATATCTTGAGATGTAAGAAAACTAAATTACAACATACCGAAATTTATGAGATGCAGCAGAAGTGGAAGAGAACATTTATAGAGGTAAATACCCATGTTAAAAAAGAAGATCTTAAATCAACAACTTAACTTTATACCTCAAGGAAGTAGAAAACTAAGAAAAAACAAAAACTAAACCCCAAATTAGCAGAATGAAAGAAATAATAAAGATTAAAGAAAAAAATAAACAAAATAGAGATTTGAAAAATAATAGAAAAAATCAATGAAACTGAATTGGTTTTTTGAAAAGATAATACAATCGACAAACATTTAGACTAAGAAAAAAAGAGTAGTCAAATAACAAAAATCAGAACTGACAGAAGAGACATTACAACTGATGCCACAGAAATAAAAAGTGTCATTCATAAGAGATTATTATGAACAACCTAGAGGAAATATTTCTAGAAACATATAACTATGAAGACTGAATCATGAAAACATAATAAATCTAAGTAGACCTATAACTAGTAAAGAGATTAAATTGGTAATAAAAAAAAAAAACCCTTCCATAAGAATAGCCTAAAACCTGACGGCTTCACTGAATAATTCCACCAAACATTTAAAGAATAACACCAATCCTTCTAAACTCTTCCAAAAACTAGGGAAAAAAAGACTTCCAAACTCATTCCATGAGGCCAGTGTTATCTTGATAACAAAGCTAAACAAGAACACTACAAGAAATGAAAAGTACAGACCAATGTCCCTGATGAATACTGATGAAAAAGTCCTCAATAAAATATTAGCAAACAGAATTCAACAGCTTAAAAAGGACTATATACCAATGACCAAGTGAAATTAATTCCTAGACTGCAAGGATGGCGCAATATATGAAATCTATGCATATACCACATTGCGATATGGAGGGGAAAAAACCACATGGTCATCTCAATTGATACAGAAAAAGCATTTGACATAACTCAGCACACTTCCGTGATAAAAACACAAAACAAACTAGGTATAGAAGAAAATTACCTTAACATAGTAAAGGCCATATATGTAAAGTCCAAGGCTAACACTATACTCAATGGTGAAAAACTGAAAGCTTTTCCCTAAAACTGCAAGAATGCCCACTCTGACGACTTCTATTCAAAATAGTACTGAAAGCCCTAGTTAGAGAAATTGGACAAGAAAATAAAATAAAAGGCTTCTGAATTGGAGAGAAGTAAAAATTAACTCTGTTCACAGATGACAATCTTATATAGAAAACCACAATGATTTCATCAGAATCTGCTACCACTAATAAATTCAGCAAAGTTGCAGATACAAAATCAAAAGCATTTCTATGCATTAGCAACGAACCGTTGGAAAAAGAAATTAACAGTCCCATTTACAAAAGCATCAAAAAGAATAAAAAATACTTAGGAACAAAGTAACCAAGGAGGTGAAAGACTTGTACACTGAAAACTACAAAACATTGCTGAAAGAAACTAAAGAAGACATAAATAAATGGAAAGATATCTCATGTTTATGGATTAGAAGACTTAATATTGTTAAAATGTACCCAAAGAGATTACAGATTCAATGCAATCCTTGTTAAAGTCCCAAATCCATTTTTTTTCAGAAACAGAAAAAAAATCCTAAAATTCATATGGAATCTCAGGGGACCCTGAATAGCCAAAACAATTTTGAGAAAGAAAAATAAAACTAGAGGCCTCACATGTCCCAATTTCAAAACATATTACAAAGCTATAGTAATCAAACTACTATGGTACTGGCATAAAGACAGACATATAGACCAATGGAACAGAGTAGAGAGCCCTGAAATAAATGCTCACATATATGGTCAAATGATTTTCAGCAAGGATTCCAGGCCTATTTCTCCTTAGGGAAAGGATAGTTTCTTCAATAAACAGTGATGAGAAAAGTGGATATCCACAAGGAAGAAATGATGGTGATCTCTTGCTTTATACAATATATAAACGTTAACGTCTAATGGATTGAAGACCTAAATGTAAGACCTGAAACTGTAAGACTCTTAGAAGACATAAGGAAAAACATTATGATATTGGATTTGGTGATGATGTCGTGGACATGATACCAAAAGTATAGGGATCAAAAATAAAAATAGAGTAATTGGACTACAGAAAAATTCAACTGCTGTGCAACAAAGAACACTATAAACAGAGGAAAAAGGCAACCCATGGAACAGGAGTAAATATTTATAAATCATATATATGATACGTGATTATATAAAGAACTCCTACAACTCAACAACAAAAACCCTAATATAAAAAACGGCAAAGGATTTGAATAGACATTTCCCCAAAGAAGATATATGAGTGGCCAACAAGCACACGAAAAGATGCTCAACATTACTGACCATAAGAGAAATACAAATAAAAAATATAATCAATTACCATTTCATGCTCATTAGGATGGTTATTATCAAAATGAACAATGAGCAAACCCAGAAAATAAAAAGTGCCACACGGATTTGGAGAAATTGGAACTCTTGTGCACTGTTGGTGGGTATGTAAAACAGTGCAGTATGGAGAACAACACGATGCTTCCTCAAAAAAAAAGAAAGAAAGAAAGAAAGAAAGAAAGAAAGAAAGAAAGAAAGAAAGAAAGAAAGAAAGAAATAGAATTATAATATGATCCTGCAATTCCACTTCGTGGTATATACCCAAAAGAATTGAAAACAGGACTTCAAATAGATATTTGTATATCCATGTTCATAGCAGCATTATTTACAATAGCTAAAATTGTGAGCAGCCCAAAGTGTCTATCATCAGTGGATGAACGGATAAAACAAAATGTGGTATACATGTAATGGGATATTTATTCAGCTTTAAAAAGGAAGAAAATTCTCTCACGTGCTACAGCATGGAAGAAACTTTAGGAACATTTTACTAAGTGAAATAAGGCAGTCACAAAAAGATAAATATCATGTAAATGCACTTGATGAGGTCTCTAAAGTATTATAGTCAAACTCTTAGAAACAGAAGTGGAATGAAGATTGCTAAGGGCTGGGGAAAGGGGGAAAGAGGGAATTGTTCAATGGGTATATTGTTTCCAATTTGCAAGCCGAAAAGTTCTACAGATATGTTATGCAACAATGCACGTATATTTAGCACTGTAGTCTGAACACTAAAAATGCTTAAGATGGTACACTTAAATTATGTGTTTATCTCAAAAAAAGTGAGTCTCTCTTCATTGCCAAATTCTCACACCTGATTATAGTTTGATGTATGTCTTTCTAGACCACTTTATAAGCATCCATATACATATATATGTAGTTTTTTTTAAAGCCCACTCCTTACTGATTTGGAATTCTTAGCTTATAATCTACTATATCTTCTTGTATTCATGGATCTAAGTCTAGATTTTGTAGCCCTTTGGTGTGCAATGGACTATCCTGAAGAGATTTTAGGAAACTGCGATCCCATCTTGGGAAATTATGATGCATTGAATCTTAGAATATGGCCAGAGGTTCTAGATATTAAAAAAGTTTCACAGATTCTGGTGAATGGGGATTGAGGCCAGTACTTCTTAGACTCAAATGTGCAACATTAATAAAACTGGGACCTTGTGAAAATGCAGATTTGGATTCAGTAGGTCTCAGATGAGTCCTGGGATTCTGCTATTTCTAACAGGCTCCTAGAAGGATCATACTTTCAAAGTCACTCCTTTTTGTATTTGGGGGTGGGGGTGACAAGGCACATGCTCAACCAATAAGATTATTCTCCCAGATACAGTGATTGATTCAGGGTGGGCGTGTGGTCTAATCCAGTGATCTTGCTGAAATCATTGGAAAGAAGCTGACTTCTTTCACAGAGAATTCCAGATACAAGGGCTAAAGATAACTAGGGTTGTTGGTGGTCATCTTTACCTCCTTTTGGAGTCAGCTTGCTCAAAATAAAACCGTCAAAGAAAAAAAGCAAAGTGAAGAGACCAAGAAAGTATGTCCTGATTCTACCCTCTTGATTCAGATTATCTAAAGTCAGCTAGAACTTGTACTTCACATTTACATCAGCCAATAAATCTCACTTTTATGTAAACCACTTAGGTTGTATTTTTTTCTACAAGTGGACATCTCTGTTGATGAAAAATTCATTAAGTTAATAGATAAACAGTGAAGCAAAATTAATCTATATATAGTAGTTGCTGCCTTAGAACTTAGTTGCTTTTAATTGTATAGTAATTTGGTGCTCAACGAATCAATTCTTTCTTGCGACTCTCTCTGCCTTTTAAACACTTCAGGGTCACTATCTGTTACCTCAATTATTCTCTTCTACAAAGGTCCCCTATTCTGCCTTACTCATGTGATATATTTTAGGTTATATTCACCATCTTGTATGTTCTCTGAATCTGGTCTACATTGTGGATACCATATTTCTGTAATGCCTTGTCAAAACAAAGTAGTTAACATTTCCTAAAAAAGGGAAGATATCCCAAAGTAAGTGAAACTCTTATGTTTCGCTTTGTTAATTATGTGCAAAATGAATGGCTGTCATAAGCCAAGCTATACCTAAAGGCAGAAAAAAAATTGCCCAATCCCTAGGAATAGGTGAAAACTAATGATCAATGAGAAGCTGTTGTGACCAATTTATCAGAAAATATTATGATTAAGGCATTCAACATCATATATTTTCAGATGTCTTGCTGACTTTGAACAGAGAGTAACATGTGATTCAATTAAAAATATATGTTTGGTCAAATTGGAAAGCTTCAGCATTTATAATTGCAGAATGAGTCAATAGCTTGGAAGAAATCCTGGTGGTAATTGAAGAATAGTTCCTTAAGAAGTGCTGCACTACTGATATTCCTAATGGTACCAAGAATGATATCATGTTGGGCAAAGACAATCATCAACCAAGCTTTCTAAATTTAAAACTGATTCAGTGGGACTCTGAATGAAAAGAATTTTAGAACACTTAAATTAAATCATAGTTACCTTTTTTTGTAATCAAATACTGACATATGATAAAAATCTATGTCTAAAATGCACAAAATAGCACTTTTAATAGGAATAAAACAAAAATTCTAATAAGAACACACTGCTCTATACTTTCATTGATAGCATTTATATAATACAATTATATATAACATATTTTAAGAGTACATAACTTATTATTGATGTTGTCTTATAATGGATAAAATATAGAATTATCATTTCTATCACAATTTTTAGATTTCTTAGTCTAGTTTCTCTGTAAAATAAAGCTTGCTTAATACATATTGTCCTTAGTGAGCTTATGCTGCTTGACAAATAGTACTGCTTCATCTTATGGGAATTTTATAAACAAACATTTTGAAAGTACACGTATCATGGAGAATCGTCCCCATTAAACTCATGACCACTGTGTGTGATTTGCAGAAATTGGCAGCCATCCTCCAAGCCTGTGGCTCCTTTCCTGACCTCTTTAGTCACTGACAAGTTGGTAGTGATGTCATCTGTAAATTCTCTCTGTGCCCAAGAAAGGAATTGGATTGGGCCAAAATAATTTGAACTCTGCAAACAGATGTTTGCTGCATTCTGCTTCAGGTGCTTCTGAGAAAAGTATATTCTATCTTTTGATTCTGAGTATGAGTTTCCTTGTTTTATTCTCAACAGAATTTCTTTTGTGGAGGAGAGTTAATATATAATTTTGACATTTTATATAATTTTTATAAAACTAATAGATGCATGCATATTAAAAATTAAAATTCTAATAATTCTGAGAACTTACAATAAATACCAACGCCCTGATGCTTTCTACATCACTCTTTATTCTCTTCATAAACAACCATTTTCAATTATTTTAGCTGTATTCTTCTGAGAATTGCCACCAGTATGACTCCAGATAAGTTGCTACTACTTGTTATTTATTTATATATTTCACACACTATTGATAGATTTGCTATATGATAGATGTTGACTTAGGTTATCTACATCACTTTGTCACTTCTCCTTACTTCTCTTCTCAATAGAGTCATAACACTATATTTGGTCACAACATAATTATGTCTTTTTTGGTGTTTCTCATATTTTCGAGGCTCTGCTGACTTAAAGCTTTATCACTCCTGTTGCCATTTATTTTTTATTTTTAATTTTTTAATTTTTTACCTTCCAAATTAGTATTTTTATTGGCAGATGAACAAATATTCTGAGAGAGATGTTATCTGTACATACATGCTATATTATATTCTGCTTTTAAAGTCTACTCAGCAGTGGCTTCCTTGGGCCACACTAGAAGAACTGTCTTGGGCCACACATAAAATACACCAATACTAACAATAGCTGATAAGCTAAAAAGTAATAATAAAAGGTCACAAAAAATCTCATAATGTTTTAAGAATTTGTGTTGGGTCACATTCAAAGCCATCCTGGGCCGCACCTGTTGCCATTTTTAGAAGTCCTTCCCACACTCTTACGTGTCTTTGGTAATATGTCTTTCTTTCCATACTTCATATTAAGAACAATCTGGTCTCAGCCAGTCCGTTCAACAGCTGATGAACTATCTGAAGAGCACAGGGTCACAGGCAAATTCCTGTGGCAGATTGCCAGGGACTTGCTTTCACGTTGGTGTCAATCCACTAGTCTATACTCTTTAGCTACCATCTTCCAAGCCCACATTTCTATTTTTTCATTCAGTTTATGAGAACATCATATGAGACCTTGTTGAGTGTTTCCCTAAAATCAAGATAAAAGTTCTGCTATTTCAATCAAAACAGAAAATTAATATGTTCTTAAACTTTATGTTACAATTTTAAGAACAAAGAACTATGTTACTTTTTAAACTAGGGAATTGACTACAGAATTCAGTTTCCAAAAGCATAATACCTCTAAAATGTGGTTTATAAGTATCATTTATATAATCTACTTAATCCATAAACTGAAAAAAATTCTATGATTCAGGAATTCTAATTCCTCTTTAGTCTCCAAGATTCCCTTTTTTTTTCCTTTTTTTAGCAAAGTTGGCCAAAATGGTTATTATTGCTGATGGAAGGTGTCTGGAATTCATACAAGGCCCGTCCAAATAGTGTCCAGCCATGAAATAGAGGCATTTATGGCTGGAACTTTTCCCAGACAGCCCCCATATTTAAAATGGCTAAATTGGCTCCTTTTAAGGATTTCTCTAGCCAACATTAGATTTTATTTTCTTGCAATTCTTAGCAATTTTTGATTCTGCTCCATTTAGGATCTGGTTTCTTTATGTGGAAACTTTGATGGTAAACAAATATACTGACCTTTATGTAAGGAAATGAAGATAAAGCTCCATTTAGCTGACTTGGTATTTTAAGATGCTTTCCCTAACTGTACCATTTTGTGAAAAGCATACCATACTTTTTGGACTGATTTTCCTGGAGAAATTTGTGAAGTCATAAAATTGTGAAGTGAATTGTGTGGGAGTTAAATTTCTATCCTGTGAAGAAGAGCTTTTCTTTGTATGAATATCATTCTAGAAAGTTAGGACTAAAACCCCGATGTTATCAGCTTCAAGGAATCAGTCCACGGGGCTTGTTCCCGTTCTCTTTATCAGAGAGATAACAATGGATGATTCTGAATTAATTCCCTGGAGGGCTCAGCTTTAATTGTTTTAAAAAATACTGCTTAAAACATGGCAGTCACTAGAGAAAGACAAAAGATGTTATGGGCTCTCACATAGTAATTATGCTAATTACAGTCAGTTCTGTCCTATTCTCTACAATTGGTCCTTGTCACCTAACAACTTTACAGTAACCAGTTTTTGGTATTTGATCTTTGAGGTAAGGGCTGAGATGAAATGAGATGGATTATAAAAGGATGACATCTTAATCGAGAAAAAAAAAATGCTACAAATGAAAGAGAAGCCACACAATAGTGATGACATCAGTAACCCTTTCAGTGGTTTTTAAAGGTCAATCTCTGCAAATTACATTTGTTTATAAGACTTGATTCTGGACTCAACCATGGTGCTACGATTTTTAAGGTATTGTTACAGTAGCTAGGATTTGAATGGAAAGAATTAAATGTAGAGGCTATTTTATAATATTTCAAAGCAAATTATTCAGGTTCCATAATAACAATTTAAAAATTAAATATTCCTCCTTTTACTTGTTATATAAGAAAGTATTATTGAAAAAGAAAAACGATTAAGCAAGTTCCAATTGTTATACAAGACTTAAAGCATCTGAGATAATTACTTTTAGCTCAAATTGCACACCAAACAAAAGTGTGAGTCAATCCTAATGAGGAACTCAGATCCTATCTGCACCCTTAATGCAAAAGGAGAGTTAACATCAAGACGAAATGCTCTCCATAGGGAATCCTAGAATTACTGAAGCGATTATTAGGCTGATATTAAAAGTATTTTTTTTATTAGTAGCACAGTGCTAATAACTATAGTCCCTCTACGAAACACTTCTATAATTTAAATCTGAAATAAATGAAGATTATGTGGAACTTGCCATTGTGATAGAACTATTCCAGAATCACAAAGCATGGTAAAATCGTTCTCCCTTATATATCAGTTACAGTTATTTTTATATAATAGAATGAATTTTCGTATAATTCATAATAAAACTATTTTGAACTGTGTAACCAAGGGAGTACATGCATCTAAGTCAAGTAATTTGTTCTGATATCAAAGTAATATGCTATAGTCATAAATAGAAAATTTAGAAAAAAGAAGTAACCAGAAAAGTATCTTTAAAGATAAAATAGCTAGATAATACCACCACTTAGAGATGACCACAATTACCTTAAATTTTAAGGTTATACAACATGGATGATCCATTTCTTGATTCTTAAAGCACATGAGGCTTAACCCTACCTTCTTGTTTGGCAAACTAACAGCCAAATTTCCTATTGAAACAGTTCATCAATATCAAGAAAAGAGTGTTTCTAATTCTGAATTTTGCTTGCTGAATGAGAATCAGAGAAATAAAAAATAATAATTTATCTACCTCTGGCTAGTATAGTACAGTATCTTATAAGACAGCCTAGAGGCTGACTCATTTTTATTTGCTATTGCCTCAATTTCCACTATTTTCATAAAGACTATTTCAGTAATTTATAGTTTTCATTATTTGGAAAGTACAGTCTTTGGAAATCAATTAAATGGACTCTTCATAACTTTAAATGCTTTGTTACCCTTGCTGAGATTTGCTTCAGTTGATTTGGAATTTTGTGAGATGAAGCATTCAAGGTGCATGAAAGGAAATAATTATGCCTCTTTTCCTCCATCCACTTTTCTCTTCATACATAGCCTGAAATTGCATTTTCACATCAGTGCCACTTTCTATTATGAATTCATATCTTTTTTGTTCTACTTTTTAAATTCAGGTCTCTCCAAGACCTCTGGCATTCCAGGCTATTCCCATCTATTACATTTAAGTATTTCTGATTGTTTTTCTTCTTTCCCCAGAGGTAGTGTCTCCATCCTCTCCTCTCCTCTCCTCTCCCCTCCCCTCCCCTCCCCTCTCCTCCCCTCTCCTCTCCTCTCTCTTTTCTTTCTCTCTCTCTGTCTCTCTCTATCTCTGTCTCTGTCTTTCTCTCATGAAAACGTCGGCCTAGGCTGAAAAGGTGATCCCTTATGGTGATATTCCATGGACTACCTTTTGTTCTGGAGTCACAAGGATGGATCCAAGTGTCTCATCACCTGTAATGACCTTCTTTAAGAAAAATTGGGGGAACTTTTTCCACTGTTAGGAATGCAATAACAGCACGCTGTTTGAACTGAATGTCTGAACACTCTCCCATTTCAATGTGCACTGGGTGACACATGTAAGCATCTGTGAATGCAAAGTCAAGAAGGATGGAGGGGAGATGCCACGTGACTGCACAGAACCGGTTATGTCCAGATATGTCTTAATATAACAAAAATATTAATATTAGAGCAGAGGCAAAAATTTATCAGCCTGCCTTCATATTTAGCTTATAAAACATTAATAAATCCAAATGTAAAATCCAGGAAACATCATTCTAAGGCAATCGATTTAGTTCTGTATTTCTTTGTATAGGTGAATATATTTTATATAAAATTTAACTAAGTTAGGGGTTTAGAGTTCTCAGATTATCTCAGAATACATATCTGGACATGGAAGATGGGAACGTGGATTAGAGAGCAGTTGTGGTCTGTTCCTGAAAGTCACCCACATAACTGTAAGCATTTGCCCAGGGCTGCTGCTGTGTCCCTGTCACTACTATTTCAGTGAGTTACAGTAACTTCCCTAGGTCCAGGTTCACGCAGTAGAGTGGGGATACTCTCTTCATATCTTTATCTCTCTCTTACAGCTCTTTTCACACGTTACTTGTCTATAGTTATTTCAGTATGCAGCTATTTAAGATTTAATTTTCTTTCAAAACTCACATTTTGGGCTTTATATGATCCTTCTTTAGCCAAGGACTTATATAATTGGATAGCTGCTGTTATGTTTTGCATGCCAAAATTTCCAAATAGCAAGGCGTCAGCCATTTTCTCCATAGCTTTCAAGTTTCCCATGTCAGCTGCTTTGGCAAAGAGTATGTAAGCTCTGTTTCAAGAAAATGAAGTTGGAAGTATGATGATCAAAAATGAAATTTTCTGCTCCCTCCTTCATACTACTTCTAACACATAGGACCTACTTGTCATTGCTATTAACAAAACGGTTTGAGCTGAAGTCCATTACATCGCTCAACCAGTAGATAGTTTCAAATTCTTAGAGTAGCCAAAGATTTTAATTTCAAATATATCTGACAAATAGCGAAGCTGCTAAAAAGTTGAATTATGTAGGACACATTAGGCTTCAAGCTTATACACCAAGCGAAGTGAAAAACTGAGGTACTTGTCCTAAAATAGTGAACTCTCCCATGGCCACTCCTATTATGTATTTGTTTTCTAAAGTAAACCCTGAAATATGTAACAATATAAATCAAAACCAATTAAAAATAATAAAATCTGGAATGTCACATCTAGGAAGTTTTATTAGGAGAGCAATGATCTCTTAATATTCTGAAATGATTTTCTAAAATAGAACATATTCTTCAGCACATCCAAGCCAGACGGTGTGGAAAAACTATAACCAAACAAAACCTAATGGTTATTAGTGCTCTAGAGTCTGACTGCCTGGGATCACATCCTGGCTCTACCACTTATTAGTCTAAGAGCTTCGGGCAAATTATTGAACTTCTTTGCACCACTCTCATCTATAGAATGAGGATATAATAGCACCTACGTCATAGGGTTGCTACAAAGACTCAGTGAGATAATCCATGTACAGTGCTTGTCAGGGCACCTGGTACAAAGTACATACTCAATAAATTTAGCTATTATTACTACTATTATTATTACTATTGCATAGATTCTAAAGGATTATAGCATCATAATATTTCTCCTGTGATTAGTGAGTAAATGGTGTAAAAGCTTAGTAATTACAAATATAGATGGCACAGGATTGCCTTACATTGCATTTTCTGTGCTGGGCAGAAGTCACCTGGACCTGATCTTTATAACATTAATGATCTTAAACAGTGATGGGGAACGTTACAAGATTAAAACTTGTGTCAGAGACAGAGAATATTTTTGGGATTGATTTTAACTTTTATAACTTCCTTTTGGTAGTAGTAAGACCATAAAGCATTAACTTCTACCTGTGACCTTGACTCAAATGCAGGAATAAACACACAAATCTAGCATTTCTACTAACTCAGAAGGTTCAGGAGACTCAGCTTTATGTACCACTTGTGCAGACTGATGTTAAAATTACCTGCTTTTGGTCAAAAGCTGGAGCAGAATAGAAAGGACAAAAAGGACTGGGACTGAGTGATATCTAGGGAGGCATTAGGGTCCTGGATGGCAAATCAGAGATAGACTCAAGTGAACTAAAAAGAAGCTAGAAGCTTAAGCAAGAAATTGATCATGGTCAGAGCAAGCTGCAGATCTCAGGATGAGATGGGAAATAATAAGACAGAAGGTCTCAAAGGTCAACAAATGCAAATGTATGGCATCCAGGGATAGGCTTCACGTTAGGATACAGATTCCCTGAAGCTGTCCTGTCACATGGCTTGCTGCTGCAACTACATAGCCTTCTGGGATACTCAGACTAGAAGGCCACCAACATAGATCAGGGCAGAGAAACCTGAAATGGGCTGCAGGAGCCAGTGGTATTGCCATTCACTGGTACAGGGATGGGGGCAGAAAAAGTTTGCAAAACCGATTCTTTTATGTGTCTTTTGATTCCAAGGGAGGGGTGGGTATCTAGGTACCCTGTCAGGGAGGTCCACGGTGATACAAGGAACACTAGAAGCAGGCTGCAGAGCTGCAGAAAGTTGTTGATAGATTACATAGGATTAAGATAGTGGCTGCAAGCCCCCAAAGGGGGAAAAAATAAAAAAAGAAACTGGGCAGCATGGGCAGATCCCAAAGAACTTCAGTTATGGATCTGGATTATCTCTCAAGGATCCGGTTGGATGCTAAGGTGGGTCCTGGGGAAGTGGGGGGCTAAAGGATCTCTAGAACACATCAGAAAGTGGTGGAGGAAAGCAGCGTGAAATCCTTTTTGCTGATGGTGAGTAATTCTTAAGGACAGCTAATCCCGGCGGTCCCTGAGGCTTTTTGACTCCTTCAGACAAGTTTGTGTTTCCCTGACATGCTTGCTTAGCATCAGTACTTCTAATAGCACTGCCTTGTTCAACAATTACCCCTCATTCCTAGAAGAAGCTGAATGAATGAATGATGGAATGAGAGGACCAGCTCCCTTACTTCCTTCTTGTTGAGTTTGCAATAATTACACTCTTTTTTACCTTCCATTTCCTCCTCTGTAATTTGGGGATACTAGTCTATGTTTAACAATATAATCGTAAGCAATGAATAATATTACATACAGAAATGCCTAGAATTAACTAGCACAACACAGGTCCTCATACATGAAAGTTGCTGATGTTACAACCAGGTTCATAACTGAGTGTCCCCACATCCTCTACATTTTTCTTACTTAAGAGTTTTAAGAAAGAATTCACGAACTCTGGTGTTGTCATGTCTAGGGCTAGTGACTACAGCTCTAGGGTGCCTCCTCCAGGGCTGGTTTGCCTAATTTGTGGGAAAACAAAAGATGTCTCCTTGTTGGGGGTTCAGAGCCCATTCTTCCTATTATCTATTCAAGATATATTTGCTTTCTTCTCTCCCACACCTTCCACTTTTCAGTTAGAGGACTATAGATAAAAACAATAAATGCTTACCTCCTGGTTACTATGTGTCAGTCATTGTTCTAAGAGCTTGACTGTATCATCCAGGGCAAAAGGAGATAAGGTAACTGCCCAGGATCACACAGACAGTAAATTGTGGAGCTAGGATTTGATCCAAAAGTTTTAACTAGAGACTTGAGGGGTGCCCCTCTTCTGAGGGGAGAAGACATTTCTGACTCTCCCCTTAGACAGAGTACACAAGTGAAAAGAGAAACAATGGACATGGAGAGACATCACGTGGCCACAGCATGGTTCTTTCCCAGCTGTATATTTGTGATCACCTCATTGAAACATCCTTGAATCTCTGTTGTCAACTTTTTAAAGGGGAAGAATGAACCTCTTCTTAACTAAGAAGTCTGTTCTGGAGATAAAATGGGATCATTGACGTGAAAGCGCTTTGAAAACTAGATAGTGATACAAATGCTCAATCAGGCAGAATAAAGCCCTCTAAAACAACAACTACTCTTATTCAAATAACATATATTTTATTTCATTTGGAAAGCTAATAAACTAAAGCCAAAACAGAACACTTTTACCCGAATGGTCAGATAAGTGCCTTAATTCTGCATGTCACTTAACGTGTAAGAACCATAATTTCATCTACCATTTTATTGGTTTAGGTTGATAATTTGTAGGATAGTTCAAACACTATGTGATCCTATTAAAAAACAAATTATGGGAAAATAAGCTTATTTGTCATCCCAATAAACTTTTAATGACAACCTAGATTTTGGATTGTTCTTTATTTTCCAAACATGGAAATTTAACTTGGCTTATGTAACCGGGGAAAGACTTACTCAGCTTTTTGTTTTCGGCTTTTGGACTGCTGGAGAATCTTCATGCCCATTTTAAACAGCTGGTCCCCTTCATCTGTGAACATTTTCTTTGCTTGCTCTTTTACTATATATAAACACAGGAAAGAGTAAACAGTATTTTTCTATTTTAAAAATAATGCGCTATAATATTAGTTTGAATTTTGCTCTCATTTTTTTAACCTCCACTTTTCAAGATCACCTCGCCTTTGGGTGGAAGGTAGAAACTGCTTACCGAACTACCCCCTTCCTGTCTTTTGTGACAGGGTCTGGAGGGTGGAGGAGACAGAGATGCTTCTGATGGTAGGAGGGAAAGACATTCTCCCAGTCTGGGAAAGGGATGCAAAGCCCTCCAGCAGAAGGTAGAAGCAGCAGGGCCTTGAAGACAAGCCTTGCCTGGTGTACCTCAGCAGCTGCATCTTACACACCAGGTCTAAGCACAGCCTATAACCCTCGGAGCCATAGGAGTCCAAGAGAACACGAGGACAGAAGCAACTGGCATCTCCGAGATGACTGGTGTGCACCTAAGAATGGGGGTGAAATGTTTGCTCTGCCCGAGGATCCCTCCTCTCTCAGAACCTTTCTAAGGACTTTTCCAGCATGACTGAGGACACACTGATGCAATGAGCATCAGTGTGTGTGTGCCACACCCAGGACCTTGGGGAAGACACACAGAAGAGTATCGTTGATAACTTGCCTTGAGGGATGAGGGCTCAGAATAAATTTTATAGGATTTAGGGAAATCAGACTCTTACCTGCTACAATAAAGATATTTCTGAAACATTTACATAACACTTCACAATTTTGAAAACGTTAGCACCAGTTGATAGCTGGGGAAAGCTGGTTAGAAGGAGAGTTAGAACCACCTTAGAACCACCTCAACACACACACACACACACACACACACACACACACATCCTTACCCTTCCACAACGTCACAGTGCCCCTGGAAGTCCATGACAACACTCATTGAAACCTCTGTTAGGTAAACCACTCCTGATGCCATTGTATAGGAGAGGCATTGTGGCCTTGGATGCCTCATATTAGCAAGACCACAAAGAGTAAGTGGTTCTTGTTTTTCTTCTTGACAAGCTATTGAAATTGTTCACTTTCTTTTTTAAATTTAATTTTTTTAAAAAAACTTAAAGGTACTTAATTTTTCTCAATGCTTCAAGTTATCTCAATCAATTTAGTAATACCTGAGACGTTTAGCATCTGATTTCTGCTTTGAGTTATATGTTGTCGATACTCATGATTAAAGAGGAAAAATAATGGGAAAAACCAACTAATCTGTGTTTGAAATGGCAATTGCTCCTATTAACATGATGCCAAAGAGCAAGAATGGATTTTGAAAGGTTGACTGTGCATGCATCCACGTATGGGAAATGATTTAGTACTCTAGATTTCTATCCATGGTTTTTCCTTTTATTGGTAATTCTTTTTGGGGCTTTTTAACTATATTTAAATACAAGTTTTCTTTAGTAGAAGAGGGCTCAATTATCACATAAAGTTATCTTGACAACACTTTAATTTCCTTTTTATGGTTTAACAATTTCCAAATTGGGGGAAAGCACAGTCAGATAATGATTTGAGACCATTCTGAACCTGACGTAAAGGACCTTCACGAGTCCAGAGTCCTCTGAATGGGCAGCTGGTGGATGTCTGTTGTTCTGTCCTGATAAGGGCTCTAAGCTGACTGAGAAGAGTTGGGGATGAGTGGCAGGAACAAAAAAGGGCGGAGTAGGTGTGTCACAGCACTATTTCAGACAGCAGCAAGTGTTGAAACTGCTTCAACTCGATGAATTTGTACTCATATTTCAGTGTTTTTTTGGAGACATAAGTTGTGGAGAGTTCTTGACATTTTATTATTTCTGCAATCTTACTATCATTACTCCATATCTAACTTGGATGTTATTATAGGCTGAATTGTGTTCTCCAATGTTTATATGTTGAAGGTCCAATCCTTAGTACCTTAGAATGTACCCTTATTTGGAAATAAAGTATCTAAATAGGTGACTAAGTTAAATTGAGGGCATTATGGTGGGGCCTGAATCCAATATGATTGATGTTCTTATATAAGAAGAGGAAGAGACACCAGGGACATGCAGACACAGAGAAAAGACCATGTAAGGACAAGGAGATAAGGTGGCCAACTTACAAGCTAAGGACAGATCTTTTGAAAGAAACTACCCCTGCTGACCATAGACTTCTAGCCTCTAGAACTGTAAGAAAATAAATGATCTTGCCTGTAGTATTTTGTTGTGGCAGGCCTAACAAACTAATACAGATGCCAACTCCATGCTATCACATGGAAAACAAGCTGTCCCTTCTCCCCATAGAAAGAGACGCACCCCAACCCAGCTTTCCATCAGATCAGTGGCTACATTCTAAATGTAATAAGGACTATAATTTGCTATGGGCCCCCAAGGTCTCTGGGTGCTAAACATCTTGACTTTCCACATAGCTAGATGCTCAAGTAGCTCACCTCTAACAAGGCTACTTTCTTATGATTGTACTCTAAGGAGATAGTATGGCAGGTCGACCTTTCCTGTGTCAGAAATCCCTGGACCTAGCTCATCCCTCTGTGGGTGCAAGAACTGGGAACCCATGTCTTCTCTTGCTGACCCTTCAATTGTACATTTCCCTAATCAATTCTTTGTGGAATTCATGCAGAATCATCTTGTTCATAATGACTAGAAGCGAATCTTTGGAACAAAAAGTCCGCACTTGTGTATTTCAGATATTAATGAGAAACAGGAGAGCTGGAGACAGCTTGTTCTCTGTCATTCATACATTTGCCTATTCATTCAGTCAGTATGAATTGAACACTTACTGTTATTAATAGACATAGTGCTACATACCGTGTTTATAAAGATGATCAAGACACAGTCTCAGCCTGGCAGTGAAGAAAGACATGTTTACCAAAGAGTACAATGCCGTGTGGTAGGCACTATGTATAAGAAGAAGACACTATGGGACTATAGAATCCTTCTTTGTAAGTATCAGCAACCTAATCAGATGGACTCAAGCAAAAGGCTCATGGAATCAGTGCGGTGGGTCAGGAATCAGAGTATCTCTGGAATTAGAGAGACAGATGCTGTTATGGGGGTGGACTGGAACTCTGTCCTTGTAGAACCTTCTCCTCTCTGCTTTGGACTCCATGGAGGATACATCTAATGGGTCTAGTAAGGGAAGACAAGTCTTCCCATTACATTCCTAAGAGTGTATCCACTGGGGAAGACCTCCTTCCTGAAAAGAAAATCGGGATGGTAAGAAAGGTAAAATGAATGATGGGAAGCCCCCAAACAGCAAATGTCCACTTCTGGCTCCTTACTCTGGCTAAGCGAAATAAAGAAATCTTCACAGATGCAGTGACATTTTAGATAGTTCTTGAAAAGTGGGTAGGAGTTTGTCGGGCCAAGAAGATGAAACTGGCATTTCATTTGGGGAAACAAGTCTATGTAAATGACCACGGGTGTGAAAACGACGAGAGTGGCTTGAATGAATTGTGAGGGCCTGAGCGACACGCTTGGTCACGTGGTTCAGGCTGGCTGTGGCCGTCATTGGTTCTGAGGGAGTGGAGAGAGGAGTGAAGAGGGAGTGGGAAGGGGGGACTGAGGTCCTTGTGAGGCGAAGGCAGGTTTGGTAGGAGACAGAGAGAGAGAGAAGTGACGGGAAGGAGGCTGTGATAAGAGACAATTTTGGAGTTTGAAAGTGTATTGATGAAGTTGATAGGTGGCTGAGGAGAAAGAGACAAAGATGATTAGCACTGAGGAGGTCTAAGAAATAGGGCAAGGTTTTCGACACGGGTATTAAAGTCCTCACACAGTGGCGGGTTGTAGCCGTTGGCCGATGTGAGGGTAGGAAAGCCCTACCCCCTTACCTATGGGAAGGGGTCCTTTAGGGCATCTCACTCTTGGATGCTCTGACCTTCTCCTGAAATCCTATCTTTCCTCAGCTCCTCTCTTGCCCTGCGCTGCATTCCTCACTTTTATGTGTTTCATCTCAAGATCTAAAATCTTCATTTAAATTAGCTAGGAAAATAAAAAGAAAACGTCTTATTTATTATTTTGAATTTCAAATTCTAATTACATCATGAATCACATGAAGAATGAGTGAGAGTTAAAAATTAACACTTGAATTAGGAGATGACTATCTTTTAGTCTGACTAAAAGTCAGGTGCTTTCACCATTAAAATGATACAAAGAGATAAAAATAAGAAATCCTTTCCTCTAAGGAAAACCTTGCCTACACAGACACTGCATTCTTCTTAACTAATATCAATTGTATTTAATATAAACCAAGGTCAGCTTCTGATTTTCTAAATAATGTATCAGAAGAGCTCTTCGCATTTGCCCCGAGTGTGTGCCAGGAAGATAAAACCCCATATAAGGAGGGAGAATAATGATCCATTACTAAAAATAACATTCCATCCAACAATGAATGACTCAGCAAAAAATTTAATCGGCCAAAGATGCCATCAACTCAAATACACTTGAATGAGAGCACAGATATTTACAAAACTCAAATTTATTCCCGCTGTCTCCAGATCATTATTGTCAGATATAAATATTTCCAGGAGTATTGCTAGGACTTGGTAGACAAATTGTATTGTAAGTAAAAAATTTCCTCTTCAATTATCTTCTAAGCAAAATTTGAAATAACAGGAATTCTGACTTAACAAAGATTTAATTCACTACCTAAAATCAGCAGAAAGAAATACAGTTTATAAAACAAAGGAATCAAAACCTATATATAATATAATAGGAGCTAACATTAATCAAGTACTTAAGCACCAGGCAGTTTTCTGATTGACTTTAAGAGGAAGGAGCTATTATCATTCCCACTTTCCGGATGAGGTGCTGCAGACACAGAGGTTAAGTAGCCTGCCCAAGGTCGTATCGTTGGTACCTGGTAGCTGAGAATTCAAATCTAGGCAGTCTGACTCCAGAGTCTGTGATCATACTGGTTCTCAGAGCTACAGAATGTGCAGAACCATGTAATGAACAGAAAGTTACTATCAGGTGGTGAAAAGTTTGCAAAACAGGTCCAAAATACTTTTAAAAATAAATTTATTGTAATTTGTTATAAGTATTTTAAACAATGATTTACTTATAGTAATACTTCATTTACCTGACATTATTGAAAAATGTGTTTCATAGAAACCATTTTTCCCATTAGATAAATGGGGTTTGTCAGGCCAAGAATAGATTCCATGTGGACTTCTTTCTGATAGAAATCTGTCTGAAAAGTACAATATCTTCCTCCACTTTCTCTCACAGAAGATAATGAGCATGATTGAACCTGGCCTTGATGATTGAAAGCATCATTATGCACACCTGACAGTACCTGGTGTAGTTGGTTTGGACAACATTATACAAGAATCCAGTACCTGTTGGAGGCTTTGGATAACGGTAAGCCCTTGTAATGAGAGGAAGCAGAAGGGGCAAGAGAAAGATGGTGACATGCTGTACACATGGCCTTTGAGGGGACAAGAGTGCCTACGGAGAGTGGCTGCATTGATACTTAGTTGCAGCTGCTAATTTGTACTACCTTAGGTTACTGTTTCCCAAAGGATATATAAGATAATTTTATTTTTCTGAAGTTAACATTTTTATTAAATCAAGTTAAAAAAGTTCACTGTAGAAAAGTCAACAAGGGTTTTAACACAATAAAAGTAGATCTTTTTAACCAACATATATATTTATTAGCAGCAAACTACTCCTGAAACTTTTTGTTCTTTTAGTTATTTATTTTAAAGCAAGCATGAACAATGTATATTAATATGGAATGTCAACTAATACATCTTTTATTCTGTGATTTAGCCTTCTGATGAAAGCTATTTTATGGTTCATTAATGCTAAGAAAAAAACGAGTTTGACTAAAAAGTAGTGAAACAGAGGGGCTGATAGAATGAATCTCATTACTTCATAGTCATGCATGATCTTTGAGAACAAATGAGTACCATATGAGCAGTAATTGGGTGTGTGTAAGCTCAATTTTTGAGGTGTAATAGCCAACTAAAGCATTTTACACTTGATTGCATCTTTTTAAAATTTTGGTGATATACAAAATTGTAATCAAATTAGAATAATACTTCAATCCCACATTGCTTATGAAATTTTAAAAATCTTAATAGAAATTCTGTATAGAACCTGACAAAATGCATGCATGTGTGTATATATACACATACAAAAGTACACACACACACACACACAAATCGTTAGCTTTGAATGAATTTCTCAACTGAGATGAAATCAAACTTCTCATTTAAATGTACATGTAGAATATCCAACTGAATCACCAATTGAAAGTTCTAATAAAAGTTTCATCTTAGCTAATCAGAAATACTGGCTATTAAAACTTCTGAGGCCAAAGAGCTATAATTCAGCTTAATATAATTTAGGCTTACATATTAGCCAGCCTAACAAACAAGATTTGAAATTACCAACTGCCTGTGAAATAAATGAGTTTTTCTCTTAATATTTTCTTCTAATGGCAAAAACAGGAAATATCTCTACATTGAGCTTTTACTTTTTAAATAGTTAAAATTATTAAAGAAACCTCACTAGTCTTTAAAAATACTAAATGCTATATAAATAATGTTCTTTGACTAATATTTTAGTAATTTCTTTCATCTATAGTAATATTTTGATTTTTATATACTAATTTTTAAATCCAGCAACTTTGCCAAACTCTATTCTCATGGTTTAATAGAGCTTCCTGAATTTTTTTTGAATTTAATTTTTTTTTTGAGTTCTCTTTCCATCACCTTATATTTAGCTTCCCCTCCCTCCTCTCCCCTGAATTTTTAAATGTAGACATTTTATCATTGGGATGAATTGTTCCTTTAATTGAATACTATGTGGGGATGCTCCTTCTCCCTATTAATGCCTTTACCTTGATATCTATTTTGTCTGTAATTAACATCAGCTTTCTTTTGCTTGGTATTATCTGGGCTATCATTTCCATCTATTTGCTTTCAGCCTTTTTGTGTAATGTTTTATGTACATTTCTTGCAAACAGTATATATCTTAGCACGATATTTTAATTTTAATTTAAGAGTCTCTGTGCTGACTCAGAGTTTCCTTCTGGGCTGTGATCTTTTCCTTAATATTCCCTTCCATGGTATTTAATCTTCTGTTTAATTTATACACTCACTTAATTCAAATGAACATACCCTTTATTTTTCTTAGTTCCATTTGGTTCTTTTTTCAGAGATGCCTATTTGTTCATGATGCCTTGTCTTTTTCTTAGGTTTCATATCCATTTAAAAATGTATTTATTACATAGATTATTTTTCCCCACATTGTTGTTCTACTATATCAAAACTTGGGATATGCCTTATATTGCCTCTCTCTCTAATCAAGAACATACAAGTAGTAATCTGATTTCCAAAATGAATGATGATTGATTTTAAGAAATGCCAGGAAGGACTTTGTCAGGAAGGGTACAGAAAATAGTGCTGCAATGACCTGCAGGAACAGGTTCCACTATTCCCACTGCATGACTAATTATTAATTTGTCTTGCTAAAAATTTAGTAATTACTCTATTAGACTCAATTATGACTCAGAAAGAAGAATTAGTTATTGAAGTTACAGTGATAAGATGCCCAGAGGGAAAATAAACATGCCATTTTAAAGAAATGTAATGGATACGAAAGCATTGTGTTCTACTATAAAACACTTCAACTGTACTTTAAATAAGGCTTTATTGTTTATATGTAGCACCTACATTGTAGTATATTGTCAAGAATGCAGAACTTGGAATAAGAAGATCTGAGTTTTCATCCTAGCTCTATATAGAAATAATTCAACTCAATTTAATTCAGTAAACATTTATTAATATTTGCTGTCATCAATGCAATGCTAGTCACAGATCTTGCCTTGAAATAATGAGAGTACAAATAATATTGGTGATATTTGAGAAATTCTAGGTAAAGGGGCAAGTGGTAGAGGACTGAAATGGATCAACAGTTTCTCTGTTTTCAAGATGTGGAGAAACGTGTTCATATTCTAGAAGCAGCTGATGTTAATCTCTTAATTTCTAGAACAGATTATTATACTTGGTTTGTAAGCCTTAAATTAATGAAACGTGATCCCTAAGAATTAGGAAAAGTTTTTTGAAAATGTTCAGTTAAATCTCATTTCTCTTTTCTGAAGGACTAGTAAGTCTGAGGAATAGCATCTATATAGAGCACCTATATCCCATTTTATGTGATATCCTGGGTACAAAACGTTGAGGTGGGGACTGAATGAGAATAGAGTTTAGCAAGGTTTTCAGCTAACTCAGTAAGCCTGTGTAACACATATTCCTGGGTCATCCCACAGCTTGTGAAATTCAAACCTCCTTCTAGGACAGGTTACTTCTCCATGATTTCCTCTACTTTCTTAACTCCTGATTCCAGAGGTGCTCTTCCTGGGTTGTCCCATATCTACCCACTGTGAAACTCAACATCACTTCAAGTTGTGCCCCTCAAAATATTCACTCCTACAAAACACTTATGAGGAACACAGATGATGATTAATTCTAATAACAAAAACAACTTTAATGGTCATTTTAGGCATCAATGACTAAAAATATCAGTTGGGTTTCCCCAACTTTGAAGTTTTACTAGTTTCTTAATTTGGCAAAGCCCATCACCATCTTTCTGGTTCCTTATATCTACTTTCTCCATATTTCTTCTCCCATTCCCTTTCATTCTCACTTTTACAGAAATGAAACGACAAAATTTCTTTCTGGCACTATAGTGCAATTTCTTTCCATTGTTGAATACTTGATAACAGGTGACACCAGGCTTCTGTATAGAATTGGAAGTGGAGGATCAGAAAGGCGTGTTTGCCAACCTTGTATCCACAAATGCTTCTGAAGCCATCTTCCCAAACAAGGGCAGTGAACACTGTACAGGCATTCCAGTAAATAAAATGTCATTTTCTCAATCTCATTACTTGTAGATTTTAATCTTGTTGACCAGTGGGTAAATATAATTTTAGAAATTTATGGTGGATTATTGTGGCCTCCAGGCTCTAAATTTGGCTCTGTCTTGCTAACTTCTCTAACAAGAACTTGGGCAAAAAATTAGAAGCCATGCTTGTCAAAATTTTGAAAGACAGAAAACTAGGAGAATAGCTGAAGAATTGGTTGATGTAATCAATAGGCTGGAATAATAGTATAAAGCAAATACAATGAAATTTAATAGGCATAAAATATTTAATAGATGTAAAATCTTACTATAGCAGGAATCTAGGCCCAGCAGAGAGACAGAATCACCAAAGATAGAAGAGGAAGGGGTTCTTTATTTGGCTGTTGGAGCTGCAGCAGACAAAAGTCTAAATTAGCCGAGCTCCCGGACTCATTCTGGTCCAGTCCTGTAGGATTTACAGTCTTAGAGAGCAACCGTGTCGTCTTTTGATTGGTGGTCCTAATGTATTGGCAGGTATTCTTGGTGGGTTGTTACAGGAAAATAAGTCAGCAGAATCAGATAACTCTTTATGGTGGAGCCTCCTCTCTCATTACATTTAGAGTAAAAAATTTACGTGAGCATATAAGGATTGGAAGATAACTGGCTGTGATGGTCAGTTACATGTGTCTACTTGGCTAGGCAACAGTCCCCAGTTATTAAATCGAACACTAGATGTTTCTGTGAAGGTATTTTGTAGATGTTATTAAAACCCATAAGCAGGTGACTAAATGTGGGGGATTATCCTAGATAATCAGATTGGCTTGATTGAATCACTTGAAAGGCTATAAGAGTGAAACTGCAGTTTCCCAGCTGAAGAAACATTCCCCCTGTGAACTGTGACTTCACATCCTGGACTGAGAGCTCTAGCCCACTCTTCTTGACAAAATACACAGTGGATATTGGACTTGCCCAGCCAGCCCCCACAATCATGTAAGCCGACGCCTTGCATAAATCCTTTAACATATTATTAATATCTTCATTGTTTCTTTTGTTCTGACTTAGACACTGGCTTAATACTTTAGGTGAGAAAATATTTCAATTTGCTCTAAGTTCAATATGGGTGATCACTATAAGTGATGCCACAAATAACTCACAGAATCTTAGAAACAACATGCATGAGCCACAGTATTCAGTGAGGTAGGGCAATAGCTCCATTGTACTCTGCATGCAGCAATCCGTATCAGGATTATTGTGTCCAGCTTCAACTGTCGTAACACAAACACGACCTACCATTTAAGATCACTGTTGGTAAGTGATCGTTTTTTAATCTAAGTTGAGAACTTCATAAGAAAGAGGTGTATATAATAATGCCACAATCTGCCTTGTATGTTGTAGTGAGCTTAGTTGCAGGTATTTAAGTAGAAGCTGGTGTCATCTGCCAGAAATAGCTGATGAAAGACAGATTAGATGACCTCTAAATCTCTCTAATTAATTCTAAAAATTCTATCATTTTACTTTTAATAACTATGCTTCTATTGCATACCACTAAAAGTCCTTCATCATTTTAGTTCTCATTTCCTTTGTCTGGAAAACCTGGCATGTTGGACGTCTTCTGATTGCCTCTCTAGATCCAATCTATCCTGTTCTGTGTCCTGGGACACTGACTGACATGGACTCCCTTCCCCTCCAGCTTCCGGTTAGGTCTGGCTGAAAGGTACCAGCAGGTGAGATAGAGGGAAAAAGAGAGCGAGGTAGGAGTATTTGATTCCCTGGCTCCCCATTCTGAGTTCCTGCAAGCTGGTTTTGTTCCTTCGTCTAAGGTCATAGTTCAAATATCAGCTTCCCTACTAAATACTAGTTTTGTGATGCTAAGCAAATTATTCCTCTGTGTTGCAGTTTTCACATCTTATGGAGACAATAGTAGCCTATCTTAAATTGGATAAAGCACTTAAAATAATATAAAAAATACGCAATTAGAATTAGCTTATTAGTTATTAGAATTAGGCATAAATAACCACTTTCATAAAAGGAGAAGGGATCTCACTTGAAGAGTGATATTGTTTACTCCTTCAAACAGTAGAAGCTCTCTTAAACAACCTCTACCTACCTTAATCAAGTTTTATTTCCTATTTAATTTACTGAAATCCACAGCACACCAAATGCTTGCAGCTAGTGGGATGTTCTTTAGTACTTGTGTGCACCCTGTTGCCACCCCTCACATGCTTATCAAAAATTTAGGAGTGCATGTTCCTAAGTCATTTGGTTACCAGTTGTACTGCTATTATGACTACAGAATTTAATTAAACAATAGGTAAATACAAGTGCAAAGAAATGTGTTTCTGGGTAAAATAACTGAAATATTAAAAAAAAAAAATCTTGATAAAGGATAAAAATCATCCAAATTAATTGTAGGCAAAACATCTATAATGAATTGGGGGGGGGGGAAGTCCATGTTATGTGGAAGAATTCTGCCCACAACTTGCTCCACAAATATCTTTAGTTCTTTGTTTCATTAAAAACCTCAGATGGGAAATCATAAATGATGTAGTTTGAGTTTGTTTTATACTAGAATTGCCAGTCAGTAGCTCTATGCTAAATAAAAGGCAAGCCATGTTTCCATGTCAAAAAAATCATCAAATGAAATATTTTAATGTATATGGTTTAGATTTAAAATAAATTAAAAATATAGATATTTTTATAATGTCATTAAAACTAATCTTAATTTTTCTCTGCTAAAGAAATTTCCTTCTTTTAAATAAGTTAATAAAATAGATATTAATGCATATCTGTTAGAAAAGAGAATGTTTTTGTGCATCAGATAAATGAAATGTTGAAATTGATTCTTAAATTTTATATGCAGACATTGTTTATATTTTCTAGATCATTTTTGCATCTTGAGAAATTTATCCACTAATCAGGTATGTCTTTACTAGGAAAAGTTTCAGATAGCTACACTAGGGGAAAGAAAGACATTATATTAATTTCAATTTTCTTCAAATTATAAGGGTTTCTATTAGCAAAATAGCTGCTGATAAATGTTTTATACACATAATTTTTAAGATATTTTTCCCTATGAGTCCTAATTATCAACCTTGCTTATTATCAGTAGTACAAATTCCAAATCAAATATGGGGGACAGAAACTGACTAAATTTAAGGCTTTTCTATGTATACATATTTATGATTATGTCCTAAGACTTTTCAGAAAGTAGCTCTAAAATTTGATTTTAGATTACATAGTTATTTTAAGTTTACATTTGAAGGGGAATTCTACTTACAATAATTTTTATTTCTTTTTGAGAGATCTTTATTTTGAATTCCTTTCATTCTTAATTTATGGTGACTCTTCATTTTCTCTAAGAGATTTTCTCTTTTATTGATTACTTTAACCAATTTTCTTGGTTCCAATATATCTGGTAAAAATTGTTTGATTTCATTCACTGATACCTACAAAGAAAAAGAAAAAGAAAAACATTTTTTTCTTATTTTTTGTGTAACTTAAAGAAAAGTAAATCAGGAAAGTAAAAATTATCTATTCATGGCAAAACTACTATTTTGATGCAATCACTCTAATTCCTGCTTTTTTCAAATCAAAATAGTATATGACTTACTCCACTTTATGAATTCATATCTTTTATGAATAAAAATCTTTTAAACCTTTGCTTTGTCATCTGCACTTCATAGCGAAGCATTAAAACCTAAATGTTATAAACAAAATAGAAGAATTTAACCAATTTTACTCTTCTACTGGTGTGTTGTCACGATGGTATCAATTGTGTGAGCTTAAAAAAAAGATAGTGATGTTGCTATTGCCTGACACATTATAACAAATTTATAATGGGTAGAAAGTAAGAAAATCCTGTGACTGGCTAGAATAAAAATGTAAAAAAATGTTTTCCAAACTACTTTCCGGAAGTTGTATAATTAATCTATTTTAATTAGGGAGAAGGGTTTGGAGAAGTTGTTTCTTAGTAATACAAAATAATACAGATTTTAAGAGAGAATATTAAACAGCTTTATGGAAATATATATTCATGATTTACATGCATAGTTTTCCAGGGAAAATTATATTGGAAAATTAAAAAGTTTTTTGTCAACTACTACTTCTAAAGAGTCAAAGTTTTCATTTGCTTTTTAATTTTCTTTTCAGTATCACAATTTATATTTAAATTCCCTCTTTCAAATATCACTTTCTGACATGCTTAACACCTTCCTGTGTGGTAACAAAGACATCTGAGCTGTGACCCAGAGGCTAGGACCTGCAGAGACATGAAGCCAAGTAAGGGCTTTTATTTAGTTAGATATTTTTCATTGTATCTTCATTTTTCACTCTGTTCACTGTTAAGAATTTTCAGTCTTTCTAGAATCACATAAAACCTGTTCGATAGCTCCCTTCCCCTGACATTCTATATTATTTCTAACCAGACTCCTTTTGTCCTTCATCTTATTTGTATGATATTCCGAAATGTCCAAGGAGTTCCCAGGGGTTGTTCATTTTTATGGGGAAGGAGAGAGAGATGTGCAAAGCAGCCATCAGCAAACCCATAGGTTTGTGTCCTGATCCCTGAGGGCAAGGACTTTTATTTCAAAACAGCTCTATGGAGATATAATTCACATACCATAATTATAAATGTATAATGATACAATTAAAGTTACAATTCAATGGTTTTTAGAATATTCACATATATGTGCAACCATCTCCACAGTCCATTTTAGAACATTGCAACATTTTTATTATCTCAAGATGAAACCATGAATTCTTGGGCTATTGCCCTCCCTATTCTTCCATTTCTTATACTCCCAGTCCCAAGCAATCACTAATCAATTTATGCTCTAACTCTATAGGTTCCCCTATTCTGTACTTTCATATGAATGAATTTGTACATAGTATGTGTGTTTTTTAAATTGACTTCTTTCACTTAGCATAATACTTTCAAAGTTGATCCATGTTGAAGCAGCATCAGCACTTCATTCCCTTTTTATGGCCAAATAATATTCCTTATATGGATAGAATACATTTTGTTATTCCATTTGTCTGCTGATGAATATTTAGGCTGTTTTCACATTTTGCTATTATGAATAACACTGCTCAAAGCATTCATGTACAAGTTTCTGTGTGGATACGTAAGAACTCTGAATGTGATTTTTCTTATTGCAGGCTGGCCAGATTCAGCAAATAAAAAATACAAGATGCCCAGTTAAATTTGAATTTCACATAGCAACAACATTTTTTTAAAGTATAAGTATTTGCCAAATATTGCATGTTAACAGACAAACCCACAGTGTATAATGGCTCAAAATCAAAAGGCAGGTGTTCATGTCAGTTCAGCTCTGCTCCGTGCTGTCATTCAGGGACCCAGGCAGACAGAGGCTGTGCCAGCTTCAACATGGTGGAATACAAGGTTTCCTTAAGCACTGAAATCTAGCAGACAGAAAGGGAAAGAGCATCGAAGATCATCTGCAGAAGAGGTTTTTGTTTTATTTTGTTTTGTTTTCTTTTCCTTAAAAGGCCAGACCTGGAAGTGGCACACAGTGCTTTTAGCCACTTTTCACTGGGTGAAACTGTCACATGGCTCTACCCAACTGCATGGGGAGCTCAGAAACATACTATTTGGGTATTATGAAGAAAAGGATGTAAACTTTGATGAGTTTCTAGCATTTTCTGATACAATGTGATTATATGTTATTGTCATTAAAAGAAATGAACTTTGACTTCAAAAATAGCCAACGGCCAAGTTAAGGAGGCAGTATAAACTTGTCAAATGCCTCTGATTGTCTGGTGTTTCTATTCTCTCCTTCCACAGAGGCCATTGTATCCTGATTTTTATTCCACTCTTACCCAGTGGGAGTGGTGACAACAACAGCCAGATGGAGCAAATATTAAGGAGTTCTGGCAGACAGAGAACCTTTTCTAACTTTCAGAAATATCCAAAGATTATATAGTTCAATGGGAAGTATTTAGTGAGTGTCTATCTCAGGCTCTGTTCTAAGAGTTAGGGAGATAGCCACAAACAAAATAATTCTCTGCCCTCTTGAAGCTGATGTTCTAGAGGAGAAGTAACAGTCAACTGATAAAAGGCAGTTAAAAAATGGGTATGGGGATGAAATTGGTCAAAGTTGGTGTTATTTGATATAGGATGGTTAGGGACAAGTTATCTGGGTAGACTCCTATGTCAGGAAGAAGGGAGTTAAAAATGGAAAAGAAAGAGAGTTCTGGCAGAGGAAACATCAAACACAAAGGCCCTGAGACAGGAACACACAGGTATGCACATAAGATGGTAGAGCTGGGGCAGAATGATTGGTGGGTGGGGGGTGGTAAATGATGAGACAGAGAGGCAGCTCTGAGGTCAACATCAGAGGTGTGAGTCATGTACTTTGTGAAGGAGAGACCCTTGGAAGGTTCTCAGCAGAACTGACTTAAATTTCCAAAGGATCACCCTGGCTGCTGTGTGGAGAATATTATCTGTTGGAGAAAGAGTGGGGGGAAAGGAGGTCATTAAAATACCCAGGTAAGAGTTGGTGTTGGCAGTGAAGTAGGAAGATTGCCGTCAGTGGATAAGTGGTGCAGTGATTGGTTTGGGAGTATATTTCAGAGGTATTTCTGGAGGGAATTTCTGTTTAAGAACTTAAAATGTGTATTTTAGTTTTCAAACAGCAAACCCAATGGAAGTACATTTTTAAAACCCAAGTTTGAAGTACACACTTTAGAAGTATGCTTTTGAACTCCCTAGGCCCAATTATAGACTAGCTGTAGCTCTTAATCTGAGTTGACAAGCTATTTCGATAGTCTCTTACCTAGCTCTCCTGCTTCTTCACTTCCCTGTATCTTGAAGATTCATGTCGGATGAGTTTTGCTCAAGCATCATTTTGAATGTATCACTGCCCAACTCAAAAGCCCTCAGTCTTCAGTGACAACAGGATAAAATCAATTTCCCTGGCACAGAATCTAAGACTCTTCCCAGTCTGTCCTAAAAGTGTCATGGCAACCCTATTTCTTAGTACTCCCACACCTACACAAATATCTGTAAACTCTTCTCCCTGTTCCCCAAATGGAAGTTCTTCCACACTTCCTTGCCTTTGCTTATATAGTTTTTATTGCCCCACTCTTCCCTATTATCCTAAATGTCACTCCTGTTCCCAGGCCTAACTCAAGTACCTTCTTCCAGAGGCCCCCCCCATATCACTCTGACCCATGGTGATCTTTTTCTCTGACCTTGTGGTGTCTTCCCTTCTTGGTTAAGCAGTAGCTCACTGCTCTACAGTCTCTAAAGCTGAGATCATTCTACATCATATAGTCTGTGCTTTACCTACTTGATTACTTATAGATGGTTTATAAACTTTTTAGTGTAGTTTTTATTTCAAGTAGAGTGCCTTGAGTAGAGGGCAGCCTAATGAATGTGTGGGTTTTTTTTTTTTTTATTTTGGGGAAATTCCTTGTTTTCTTAGAGTACAATAAAGATAAGAGCATCCTCTCACAAAAGAAACTAAATGATCTGGGGGCTTGGAGGAAATATAGATTTTTCTCACTAAACATTTAATCCCACTTTGTTTGTGGCTACATCATACTTCTTGTGCCAGAAGACATTTCCAAAGTAGGACCCAGTCCTATGGTACTTTGCTTAAAGACAAAAATAAACGAACAACCACACTCACACAAAACCAGTACTGGGAAGCGGAACCTATTTTAAATAGCTTCTTGTTCAAAAGAGTAACCCAGTCTGCTAAGGCTTAACTTCAGGGTTTTCACATTTTTGTTTGTTTGTTTGGGTGGTAATTAATTTTATTATTAAAACAATGCACAATTTAACTTTTCACACATAAAAAACTTTGATTCCTTGTTAACATATGAACAGATAACTTTATTATAATCATCCACCCTACTTGCTCATACCCCAAAATTAATGTTACAGATTTTTAAAATTTCATTTACACTCCCTTCATAGTATTTCCTGTTCACCAGTAAGTAGCTGTGTGTAATTGTGGGTTAGTTAATTACCTTTCTGTGACTCAGTTTAAAGTAAATGTACATGTAAAATGGAGATAATAATATTGACAACCTCACTAGGTTGTTGTGAGGATCAAATAAGTTAATACAGGTGAGAAGACGTGTATATAGTAAGCACTCAGTAAATATTAGCTATTATTATTATTATATAGACTATATGAAAAGTAAAAACTCTGTGCATCAAAGGACACTATCAACAGAATGAAAAGGCAAACTATGGAATGGGAGTAAATATTTACAAATCATATATATGTGGTTAATACCAAGATACATAAAGAACTCCTATAATTTAACAACAAAATAATCCAAACAACCTTATTAAAAATGGACAAAGGACTTGAATAGCCATTTCCTCAAAGAAGATACACAAATGGCCAACAAGCACATGAACAGATTCTTGGCATCATGAACCATTAGGAAAATGCAAATCAAAACCATATGAAATACCATTTCACATCATTAGAAAGGCTACTCTAAAAAATACAAATGAAAAATAACAAGTGTTAGAGAAGATATGGAGAAATTAGAACACTTGTGCACTGTTGCTAGGGATGAAAATGGTGTAGCTCCTGTAGAAACCAATATGGTGGCTCCTCAAAAAATTAAAATTAGAATTACTATAGGATCCAGCAATTCCATTTTTAGGTACACACACACACACACACACACACACACACACACATACACACACATATCTGAAAGCAGGCATCCAAGAGTTATTTGTACACCCACGTTCATAGCAGCATTATTTACAACAGCCAAAAGTTTAAGCAACCCAGGTTGTATATACCACATTTTGCATATCCATTCATCAACAGAAATGTAGTATATACATATGATGGAAAGTTATTCAGCCCTCAAAAAGGAAAAAGGTTCTAACACATGCTATAATATGGATGATCTTTGAGGACATTATGCTAGATAAAATAAGCCAGCCACAAAAAGACAAGTACTGTACGATTCCACTTACATAAGGGACTTAGAGTAATCAAATTCACACAAACTAAAATGGTGATTGTCAGGGGCTGGGAGGAGGGGAGGATTGAAGAGTTACTATTTTATGAGTATAGAGTTTTGGTTTTGCAAGATGAAAAGACTTCTGGAGATTGTTCTACAACAAGGTAAATGTACTTGACACTAATGAACTATACACTTAAAAATGGTTATAAGTGCAAATTTTATATTACATATATTTACCACAGTTTAAAAAATAACAACCTTGAATTCTGAAACACATTTGTGCCCAAGGGTTTTGGAAAAGGGATTGTGGTCCTGTAATAATGAGCCATCAACTCTAAGCCAGATAAGAAGAGAAGTGAAGA
Source organism: Lyroderma lyra (assembly GCA_004026885.1). NCBI lineage: Eukaryota > Metazoa > Chordata > Mammalia > Chiroptera > Megadermatidae > Lyroderma > Lyroderma lyra. Next base: position 60,507 of record PVJL010004384.1, read on the forward strand.
ACCGATGGGAATGATGAGCAGTAAAAGAGGCAAATGGATTGCGGTCCTGGTGAAATTGAAGCATTGATGCGGTAATCTGAAAAGCACCAGGTGGTCATCAAAGACTTGGAAGCTTAAAATTTTAATTTGGAAAAGACATAGTCTACATTATGACCATAGGTAGAGAGGAGGGTGTAAATATTAGAGCAAAAAGTTACAAACAGTGAAAATCAGAGGGTAGGATTCATGAATACTGCAATCTCCAGGAATGATAACAGGAGCACAGAGAAATAGATAACAGAGTTGGAAAGAAAAACTGTGAGTTAATTCTCTGTCCTCATCTCTTATTATTCTCCCAATGAGAATGTGGCAATAGAAGGGAGAAGGATAACAACCACCCCAACTAGGACCAGCATAATTGGGTTGTGGGAAATAATGCTTGAGAAGGCTGCAGGGGAAGTTCTCAGGAGACATCTAGATTTCAGTTCACATAATGGTAAAGGTGATATCTGGAAAAGTATGATCCCAAGATAGGTTATTAGAAGGAAAATAAGATTCCAAGGGATGGAGAATCTACCTATTTTATAACCACATCTTGAATAAATGGTAGTAGTATATTTAATTAAATATATAAACTTTTATTCTATTTACCACGTCAAAGCATTGCACTGAAAATATAAAAAGATACTTTCTTACCCTTCGGAAGCTCACAATTAAGTTTAAGCAAGGTTTCACAAAGCTAAAAAGAAAACTTTTGGAAATTCAAAATTCCAGTAACTATATTTGCTACATAGTAAGCACTTGTTGAATGAATGAGTGTATTGAAAAATCTGTAATACGAAGATCTTTTAAATTTCAATGGTCTTATTTATTCTAATTTGTAAAATAGGAATTAATAATTAACAATTTAAAAAATGAACATACTTTAGGATGAATAAATAGAATATGTGAAGGGATTTTTTTTATAAAGTATTACATAACTGTAAGATATGATTCTGAATATGAATTGTGAAGATAACATAAATCAAGGTACCAAAATGTGTTTAAAAAGTCTAATTATCTATTGGAACAAGATGTTTGTTCCTTTTAAAAATGAGAAGACTAAGTCTGCTAAGGCAAAGTAGAGAATGGAAATGAACACTCTAGAAACCCTGATGAAACTCCTCAGTGCTGAGAGATAGGCCACCTTTTCCTTGTTTTCAGATTCCACGGTTGCTGTTGGTGGTGGTTTGTCACAGCAGCCCTTCTGCCATACATTTAAATTGCTCCCTGAAGGGGCCTCAATTACTCCCTGGTAGTCCATAGATACTGGTGTAGGTTTACTACATCTACAATCATGATCATTCTTTAATGCTAAAGGAAATAATACACTGAAAATATTAAATCCCTTAACATAAGATAAAGTGTCTTTAAACCTTTTCTTTTTAAGGATGTGTGTTTTTTAAAAGGGTGTGTGGGGGAAATGGAGTAGATAACAACATTTTGTAAATTATAGAATTGTAAAGCCAGAAAGAAAGAAAAACTAGGAAAAAAAAGAGCAGTTATACTATGAAGGGTGTTTTAAAAATTAAAATGCAAACAGTAATTTAACCAGAATTTGTCAGGTCCACAAAGGGGGTATAGATGGGGTGAAGGTGTTTTCAGCCAGACAGCTTCCTATTTATTTCAAAAGATTCATTAAACAATATGGCAAATTTAGAGAAGGGAGGTTACTTTATTCTGGGTGTAGTGCAGCATGGATTGTATTAGAGACATTTGTGGTCTTTGGTCTTCTTACTTTTGCAGTCCATGCTCCATGAGGTTGGTTCTAAGGAAGTTTAAAAAAGCAGGAACTCTAGTGGAAGTAGGTGACATATACAGTCTACAAACAGATCACCATGGTACATTTTCCCCTGTCTTTCACAGGAAGATTGTGCTTTATTTTCCAATATTCTGAGATTTCTTGGACTATATTCTTCTTTTGTACTTGGATCTGGGGTCCGTTCCCATATTTTCTATATAGGCCTCAGTTATTAATACAAATGATACAAATTGACAATGCACTGTGGAATTGTATGTCTGAAATCTATGTAATTCTTGCTAACAGATGTCACCCCAAAAAGTCTATCAATAAAAATGAATTAAAAAAATACAAATGCTGAGCATTGGAAGCACACTTATGGGTCTGAGCAGCATCCTTGATCCCAAGCAGTAAGGAGCTCCTTGATTCAAAAGGGGTTTTCATATGTTAGTGGGCAGGTACTGCATATCACAAGATATCAAGAGCCCACAAGGGAAAGCAGGATAATCTGATGAAGGTGATATTCCTTTAGTCTCTGCCTGCCCAAGGACAAACTGTGAGCTTTATGTCAAGGTCAATTTCTGTAGATAATAATCCCACTGTTAATTATGAGATATGGTTGTTATGGTAATGAAGAGGAGATACATTTGGAGGGTTTAGAAAACCCTGCAACACAGAAAGGAGTTTTGATTCATAATTTTTTTTCAAAGTTTACTTCTTTAATCTTGATTTAAGATGTTTTCATTAATTCAATAAAGTTATTGAGTGCCTGCTGTGGGCCAGACACTGTTCTAGTTGCTGGGATAGTTGCAGTGAAGAACACAGATAAAACACCCGCTCTCATGGAAGGAAAATGACCACAAACATAACAATATATAGTATGTTACATAGTGATAATTCTGAAAGGAAAATACAGCAGAGAAGGGAGACAGCAGGGTGCTTGAATATTTAGATATAGAGCAGTGGTTCTCAACCTTCCTAATGCCCTTCAATACAGTTCCTTACGTTGTGGTGACCCCCATAAAATTATTTTCCCTGTTACTTCATAACTGTAATGTTGCTACTGTTATGAATCATAATGTAAATATCTGATATGTGTTTTCCAATGGTCTTAGGCGACCCCTGTGAAAGGGTCATTCGACCCCCAAAGGGATCGCGACCCACACACAGGTTGAGAACTGTTGATCTAGAGTGATCGCAAATTTACAGGGTATCCCTCCACAAAGAGGACATTTGAGCAAAGACCTTAAGGAGGTAAGGGAAGGGAGTCACAGGGTATCTGGGCTAATCAGCATTCCAAGCAGAAAGAACAGAAAGGTGGGCCCACGCCTCGGGTTTCTGAGGCAAAGCACAGAGCTAAGTGTGTTTAGAATGATATGACTAAGGGAGACAGTAATAGGCCATGGTGTCAGAGAGAAAACTGCTGCAGACCCCAGAGTCCAACAGGCAGGACACTAGTTTTCCTGTACATGAGATGGGAAGCCACTAAGTGGTTTCAAGTACAGGAGCAATTTGAAATGACTTACATTTACAGAATTATGCTGGTGGCTGAGTAGAGAATAGATTGAAAATGTTGAATCCCTTACTTCCAAAATGTCAGAAGACATCATGAAGTTAATAAAGTTTAATAAGCATCTGTGACTCCATAAGCCAGATCCTTTCTGTTTTAATATTTAGGACCTCAGACAGGTCATGGCTTATGAGAATGCTTGGGACTAATAACTGTCTCCTCACAATGGAATGAGTAAATATTTGTTTCATGAATGAACAAAAAATAATGATTGAGAATGAAAAAAATAACAGAAACAATAGCCAATAATTACTTGTATAAAAATTCTGAGCTGGCTGAGTAAATATTAATCATAGTGCCTACAGCCTAAATTTGTATTGGAAAAATATAATGATTTAGCAAAATATTTACCTGTGAGGTAACATTTCTTTCTTTCCACTTTTTATTATGTCTTTCTGCTTTGATATCTGCAATATACAAAACATTTACAAAATTTGAAAACAATTTTTTTTAAAAATTTCACTAAATAGGGTTTCTTGTTGAAAATATTTCTAGATAACTTTTAGAACTCTAAGAATAATAGTTGAAAATAATATGCAATTTAAAGTTATTAATAATGTGCTATAAAATAATTCCTTCACTGATAGTTTTTGAATATGTTAAGACACCAGAGATAATCTAAATACTCAAATCAAGCATCCTGAAATTGAGTTAACATGAAAGAGTTCTACGAATAATAGAACTAATTACAATAGTGAAAAACTTTGAGTTAGAATTTAATTTAAATGTATCTATGTAAGTAAATGCCATCTATTAATAGAACATATTAAAACAGAGAAGGAATACAATCTTTTATACTTTTATAGACTCATTCATATGTCAGAGAGATGCCAAAAGTTAATATAGTTGAATGATATAAATATATGAGATATGGAGATGAATAATTACATCAGGCTTTGAAATGTAACAAAATAATTTTCACAAGCAATTTTTAATGAATCTTTTTATAAAGAATAGAATATATATATACCATATAAAACACATATCTAGTCATTGGTATATTTGAGTTCTTTTGTATGTCCTTAGTTGTTGGACTTCAGTATTATTAATTCTTGAGTAATGAGAAATAATTTGTAAGGAGTGCAAATTACAAGTGGGAAAATATTGTAGAACATATTTGGTGATTTTAACTGATGATTTTTCCTGGCATTTTCTTGCACTCTGTGTCCTTTTCCCATTCAGCTATGAGTTGCTCATTGCTTCAGCAAAAAAGAATGATGTGGCAGAAAGAGGAATTTCTTGTCTGTTAGAGGGTAAAGAAAGGACTTGCTATGTAGACAACAGAATGGATGTAGGAGAATATCTGCTATATAACATCAAAGTAATAGCAAGGCTTTCTATGCCCTCCTCCCAAAATGAGAAAACATTCTCTGAAATAGGAGGAAGGAGAGAGCTGGTGGGATAGCAAAGAGAAGTTTCCATTGTAAAAGCTGAAATAGAAATTACATTCGATTATTAAAAATGAAGAAAGTTATATTTCTTGTACACTTTCATTAGTGGACTAAAATTTATAATAGATACAGTATTTATATGCATACAACATATGATGCCTTTGTTAATGGCAAGTTTAAAATGTGATTTGTTTTTTAAAAACAGAGCAATAAAGCTTTTAAGCTTAGAGATACAGATTGAACAGCTTTACTTGAAAATCTGAAACTTTGCAATTAATAGAGAGTTTCCAGTTAGGTTTTTAAAGAAAAGTAGAAACACTTAAGCTACTTGTTTAGTTGTCACCAATCAGTACTGAAGTGGTTGAAATAGGATTAAGTAGGCAGTAAGGTGACCTGGACTTACCACCATTAAGTCCCAATGTCCCCTAAATCATTATTGCTCATGCTTCCTTCCTAAGAGAGTTTCCCTTCTCTAATTTTCTGTAGTGGTCAGGTGGATCATCAGTCTGTCAAGTTCAAAATCATGGATCAATTTTTATTCATCTCATGCCAATGTCCTCTTGGCCAAGCAAATTTTTTTTTTTGTTTTTGAGTTTTAACCTCTGGTCCATTAGCATTGCTACTAACCCAGTCAAGAACTTTATGGCATAACTCCTAAATCTTAAAATATTCTCCCAAATTTCAGTTTTATATAGTCCCTTGATGTTTAGCTCTATCTTACCATCATCACTAGATGAGTGCTTATGAAAAGTCCATTCCAACTGGGAGTATGGTATCACTTTCTTATTTAAGTTTCTTCAAGTGACAACTACCATGTCAAGTGAAAACTTAAGAATAGTCTAACTTAGATGTACTGTTTTAAATAGGACAGAAAACAACAGTACTGTTCGGTTTCAAATGGTAAATATAGTCAGCCTACTGACACCTTCAATTTAGCCCATTGAGGCAAGGATCAACATAGGTACCATGTGACACAAGCCAGTACTGTGGTTTTCTGTCCCATTTAATACAGTACTTCTGGTCAGCCTAATCAAGCAGCAGTTGGGATATAGTGAATTGAGCACTGGGCTTGGAGTCAGAAGACGGAGAATCAAATCACGAGTATGTCTCTACCACTTTCTAACTATGTGACCTTGAACAAGTCATAAAACGTCTGAGTCTGTGTTTTCATCCACTAAACAAGGAGAATTATTCTTGTCATATCTAGGGTGTACTTGTGGGTGGGCGGGAGGGGTGGTACTGGAATTTAATGAGATTGTGGAAATGAATGTTTGACATGGACTAGGCACTTAATTTTTTTTTTTTATTTCCTCTGCCTGGCAATTTAAGATTCTCAATAATCTGACCCTGTTTTTTCTTAACCTATTTAATCCCCACTACACGCTCTTACTAAAATGGTGGTATCGTCCTACGGTCTGCTCATGCATACTGCCATGTCCTTTACTTACTAATTTGGAATGCTCTCCTTTTCTTCTCCTAATATCTAATTTAGGATATGTTCATTCTGTTTCAATGTTGGGGTCTGGCATTTCTTACAATTCCTGTCCTGTAATAAACTTGTAGTAAATATTTGTTAAAACTGAATAAATTTGCCCTCCCACCTGTAGGGTTCGCTATACTTTAGTTTTAAATAACATCTCTCTCTTTGGGACTTCAGGATTTGTGCTCTGTGTCACTCATGTTAAAACCCAGTCACATATTGAATTTTATTCTATGCATTATAAAATTTCCAAGGGTGGAGTCCACTTCTCTTTTTATAGGTTAATTCAAAGTGCTCTGCACAGTGTCTTAAAATTGTTGGTTGATTAAATACTTTTATTATAACACACGATATAATTCTGTTTTTGGCTCTACAATTCAACCAAATTGCCTTTTAAGTTACTACTGAAAACTTAGAATCAAAGAATCTCAGGTTTGAAATTTTCAAATTAAATGATATAGCCACAAGGACAATTTTATTTTTTTACTTGACAGTGCTGTTCTTTTCTTTTCTTTTTTTCGCTTTTGCTATGCTTCATCACTGCAACAACTTTGAATTCAGTAGTCCTATCCATAAAGTTGTAGTATTAATTTTCAGTCATATTTGGCACTGACTGGTTTTAAGGTGTTTTTAAGTTTATATGTCTTATGCATATGTGACTAATAAACCCAGGGAAGCAGCTAACCAATTATTTTTGACAACCGATGTTATATGACTTATTCTAAGTATTGTAAGAGATAGTTTCAAAGCTGGTATAGAGCTCTTGAATATTTTAGCCCTCATGTCCTTTCATTATTAGTGTGTCTCTCTTCAAGAATAAACAAATGTGAATTATCAGTAAAGCAAAATAACAAAATTTAGAAGTCTGCAATTCTAATCTTAGTTCTCTTTGTAAGTGGATTTACTCACTGATCTTGGGCAAGGCACTTATGCTCACCATGTCTTGTCTTCTCCAGTGATCTAAATGACTATGGCATCATGTAACATTACCCGACATTACTACAGAATAACTTGTAGTGATTAAAAGTGTTACCTAAATAATTAATGCAATGGGAATTAAAAATGACAGATGTTTAAGGGTAGATCTTTTACCTGGTACTCCTAAATTTGCTAAAACAGAAAATAACTTTACAGAAAATACTTAACTTTTTGTATTTTGGTATATTTTGTATACTTTTATACAAATATAAAATATATTTGTGGAAAATTATGTATGAGATCTTAGAAATATATAGTAACCTTGACACTATAAGCATTTGAGGTAATGTTCAACATCTATTAAATATGGAGATAAGAAATTAGTTTGTGTTTATGTGTAGGAATTCCTTGTTAATGATTATATTCTTGGGAACTTCTCATATGCTGTAAAATAAAATCCCAAAACTCAGGGTTGGCAGAGAGTCATCTTTACAATGGTGTTACATTTAATCTCTAAATATGGATAGATATTTATGGTGTTTTCAATTACCGTACGTTGCTATTATAAACAAAACTCTAATGGATAACCTTGAACATGCTTCCTATGAAACATGTATAAAGGATTGCTAGAATGCACACCAAAAAATGAATTTGCTCACTTGAGAACTAGTACATGCCCATTATACATTTTAAGATAATGGCAAATTGGCATTCCCCAAAAAAGCCACTCTGATTTATACTTCCACACACAATATATCAGAATATTAATATTTCCTCACCTTAACCAACACCTTTTAATTTTCGCCAATGTATTGGGATAACACTGGTAATCTCATTGCTAATTTCCATTTTCATATTATGGGCAAGGTTATAATCTTTTCATATTTAGTAGCATTTGTATTTTCTCTCCAAGGAACTGACAGATAATTTGAACACCTTTATAGTAATTTTCAAAAAATGTTCTTAGGAGTTTTTTTTAATATATTCTGAATATTATTTGATTGGTATATATACTGTAAAGATAGTTTTCAGTCTGTTCTTTGTCTTTTAATGGTTTATGGTGTCCTTTTCAGCAGAGGTTTTTAATTCTTGTAGTCAAATTATCAATATTTTCCTCACTTATAACCTGTGTGTGAGTGTGTGTGTACCTTATTCAAGAAGGCTTTCTTAACAATCATTTGAATATATAGTCTCCTGTATTTCCTTGAGCTATTTTTATAGAATTGCTTTTACTACTTATGTTTTTAATCCAGGAGTCAATTTTTGTGATTGGTATGAAGTGGAATCTAATTTTTTTCTAAATGAATTGGCAATTTGTCAATAGCTTTCATTATAGTTTATTCTTTACCCATGTCATTGAAAAAAATATCCTTTCAGGAACTATATTTTCATTCATACATTAGTCCATTTTTAAACTCTCTGTCCTATTTTTCTTGACCTATTTGTCTATTCTTCTGCCAATATCCTAATTACAATGAATTTACAACTGCCTATTTTTCTATCTGACTGAACAAGAAAGAATCCCTTTGTGCAGATACACTCACACACACTTATAGACACACACACACACACATACACACATACTCTTCCTCTTTGTTTCTCTTTTTAAAAGTTATCTTGGGAATTCTAGCATAATTTCTTTTCTAGATGAATTTTAAAATAAGATTGTTCGATTCATTTTTAAAATGTGTTGATGTTTTCACTAGGGTTGCATCTGATTTACATGTTAACTTACAAAGACCTGGCAAGTTTACAATATTGAGATCCATTTGTATATCCTTAATTTATTCAGATTTTCTGTTTAAAGCTCTTCAGAAAATTTTTATTTTTTATTACACATATCTCTTATTCCACTTTTATTAAATTTATTCCTAGCTATTTCATAATTTCCGCTGCTATTGTGAAAGGGATATTTTAAATTAAATTTTTCTGATTGTTATATTTTACAAAATTAAAACAAACATTTATCTAGATTTATCATAAGTCTTCAAGGTTTCTTTGCTTACCATTGAATTTTGGTCTTAATCTTAAATTTGTGTTTTATTTGGTTGGAGCATATCTTCAAGTTAATATTTCAGTTAGGATTTGTGGGTGATACATTTTCTGAATCCATTCGTGTTTGAAAATGTTCTTATTTTGTCATTATACTTAACTGATAAGTTTGTCAGATTATATAATTTTATACTAAAAATCATTTCACCTCAGTACTTAGAAAGTATTCCTCCAGTGTCTTCTGATACCTAATCTTGCTAGTGAATTTCAAGTCAACAGGGTGACTTTTTCTTTGTAAATAATATATTTTGTCTCTTTAGAAGTTTTTAGAATTTTCTAATTATTGTTGAAGTGCTAAAAGCTTACCATTATTTTCTGGGAGTGGGCCTTCTCTCAGTCTTCTAGCTTGGCAATCAATAAAACTTAATCTAAAAACTTGAGGCTTTTTTCAGATCTGGGGAGTTTTATTTGAATTCTTTATTTCTTCCTCTCACTTACTTCTGTTTTCTCTTTCTGGAAATGCCATTATTGAAATTTGTTACTTTTTAGTGGATCCTCCAAGTCCTTTAACTTTTATTTCATACATGTTACGTCTCTGTCCAGTTGCATATGATCTAAGGGAATTTCTCAGTTTGATACTTGAGCCTTCAAGTTGCTCTTGAGTTCTGTCAATTTTGCTATTCAGCCTGAGGTTTTTATTTCTGCTACAATATATTTCATTTCCAAAGTATCTCAATTTTTTTCTCTCATTAAGGCCTGCTCTTATTTCATGAATACAATAACCTCTCTAAATACATCGTATGATAATCATTTTAGGTTTTAAATCTTCAACTATTTATTCTAACTATCCTGTTTCCTCAGGTGTTACAAGTGTGTGTGTGTGTGTGTGTGTGTGGTTGATTCTTAATGGTATTCACATTGGACTTGGATTTTTCCCTCTTAACTTGTCTGTGAAATGCTGTAACAATTACCTAAGCTTGCCACTAGTAACTCTGTGGGTGTTGCAGGATGTGCTATCGGGATGTGACAAGAGCTAGTCTTTTGGGAATGGAGGCTCTCTGAATATCACTATCCGTTTGCATCTCTGGCCCAAAGGCCACCCAAAGGGCTGTCCTCTCTGTATAAAGGTAGAGAAATAGGTGTCAAAACTGCTAGGCTACTCCAACTGTTTCTAAAAATTCTGTCTTTTTGCCCCAGGGCTATTTCCCTTTTCCTTGAACCCACTTGTACATCTTTTCTAGTCATATTCTCTTTTGCAATTTGGGGGCAAAAGTTTTCTATTTAAATCCATTCCCATCTCTCATTTTGTTTTTTAGGTATTTCTAATTTCTTTTTCATCAAGGGCATCCCAGAGCTTTTGAATCCTGATGCTTTAAAAAAAATCTCTTCTGTCAGGGAAGCTGCCAGGTATATACCACTTTTCTTTTTCTAATCTGGGAATATTCTCTTTAATCCCAGCACTGTAAACTCAGCTCCAAGTCTGTGGGGCAGACTTAAAGAAATGTTATGAAACTAGTTTTTCTTGCCTACCACATCTCATGGTCTGGTAAACTATATAAATAAAATTAGATGCCTACAGTAAATAAATTGCAGATGCCAGTAAAATTTCAAAATCAATAAAAACCTAATAAAATGCCACTGTTGGGATTTATGTAATCATAATACTGCCAAAACAACTGGTTGAAAAGTAAATAACTTAATCAATTACCTGACTGTTCTATAGGAAAGCAAACATAAGTATACTACATTAAAAATTTTTAGATGATTTATTGAATTTTTATTTTATATCTGGTTGTTTGATAACAGTAGAAGCAGCCTGAGGCAAGTAAATATGATTATGAGGTTAATACTCAGAGCAGTCCATTTGGATAATACAGACTTACAATAATAAAACAGGTGACATGGAGTAAAAAAAGAACAAAACAAAATCTGATTCCCATTAGAAGATCTAGGTCTTGGGAGTTCCCTGGTGGTGTAGTGGCTTAAGGCTTTGGCGCTGGTGCTGTCAATGCTGCGGCCTGGGTTCGATTCCCAGCCAGGGAGCTACCCACATACAAAAAAAAAAAAAAAAAATCTAGGTCTTAGTAAACTCTATACTTCAGGATTTTGTGAAGGTATTTCACAAGTTTTAAAAGGTCACATGAGTGTTAGTTATTATTCTATTTTACAAGTGCTAATTGAGCATCTATATAAGCCAAGTTCTGCAATGAGTTCGAGGAAATATATGAGGTAAGTAAAATACAGTCTCTGCATTCTGGTAGTTAACAATCTAGTGAGGGAGTTAAAAACTAACTCAAATATGATACTATGATGCATAACAAAATAAAGACATGATGTGCTATGAGGAAGAGCTTGGGCAAGTTTTTTTTCTGGTATATGTAGAACTTGAGATAGACCTTAAAAGATATGCAGGATGTTATGCTGTAGATTTATGGTGGTGATGGGGAAGAAGAGAAGATGACAGCCCACTGTGGCAGACAGTCCATCTGCAGAACAGACTGAGAAAGACACAGAAGTGAGAATTAGGTACTTGTAGGTGTACTGAGTAGCTGATAGTTTGAAATGGTTGAAATAAAACGTGTGTGGCAGAGACAAAAAAGAAAGAAAGTTGAGGTCTAATTGCATAGGATTCTGACTGTTGGATAGGATGTTGGAACTTTATTCTGTATAAAATAGTGCTTGGACAGGGGAAAATGAAACTCAGATGTGGGGTGTAGGAATAATGATAGGTCTGACAGTACTGTATTGTGAGTAAGAGGGGAGAGTTAGAAGTTCAGTACTCTACATAAAAGATACTCAAATGAAACTATAAATTGAAACAGTGAAAATGCATAGATGGGAGAAGCACTGAGAAACTGACAGGATTTGGTGAAAAGATAAAGAAATGAATACTAGTAAAGGATTAGGAGGTTCTAGCTCCAGACCTGGCTTTGCAGAATGACCCTGGGGAGTCAATTTCACCACTGTAGGCCTCACCCTTTTCATCTGTAAAAACATTGAATTAGATGACACTTAGTGCACTATAAGTGTATGATTACACAATTTTGAGGTTTTGTGCTTGAGAACTAGGGGAGCTGAAAGGGACACTAGTGCTGTAACAAAAGCAGGAATGAGAGAAGAAACAGGAAAGAAACTAACTGTGAGAAGGAATGTTGAATTTAAGACAATTACAGACTATGATGAAGATACCACACAGGCCTGAGATTGGGAGGAAGGTCTAGGATGTGAGTACACATGTAAATGAAGCTGTGGGGCTTGGGAGAGAACACTGAGGACATAGAACGTGAAGAGCAAGAGAGCCAAGTACTGAGCTTTGGGCACAGTGTTCAGAGGGAGGACTGAGGACGACAGGCCAGGGAGAGAGCCTAAGGACTGCAGAGGTAGAAGGGGGAAATAAGGGTGGTGTCACAGAGAGGGAAGTAGTAAGAACAGTGCGAGATCACTGGATTGGTAATCAATGGCCTATTGGTATTTGAGAAAGCAGTCTCAATAGATGGGGAGTAGATCTTAGGATCAGTTAGGAGCTGGCAGTGGGCTATCACTGGCAGAGAAGTTTCTTGAGGTAGGTATGTGATAAGAGAGACACATGAGCCCTTGTATGGAGGAAATGGAGGAGGACTGGGAGGAGTAATTACTGGCATGACTAAAAGGACACGTCGGAGGAGGGCTGTTCCTCCAAGTAGCCTGCGTAACCCGAAATAAAGCTGATGCATGGGCATTCGTGGGTTCAGCAGGGCGTCTGCTCCCCCAGCTCTTGGCCCACTGAGCATTGTCCTACTGAATGATTTCAAAGAGTGGTCATAATTCGTTAATATAACAACTTTTTAGATGAATCTAGGATGTGAATACAAGGAAAAGCTTTACATCTTTCAGGACAATTCACAATAAAGAAATGAGCCTCCTTACTAATACCTAACATAATAATGGCAATCAAACTTCTCTCTAGTAGTCAACAATTCTACCACAACATGCCTGCTCTCTCCTGCTTCTTTTGGAGGAATGATGCTCCAGATAGTTGCAATTTATCCTATTTGGAGGTGGAATGTAAAAACAAAAACAAAACAAAACAAAACAAAACAAAACTGAAAGGAACCAAAGGTAACTCAGAACTCATTGATTTCATAAGTTATTCAAAACAGCACTGGTAATAGTGAGAACATTTCTGAAGTGGTGGGGTATTGTCTGCTCCTATTGCTTAGGTTCAGCATCCTTGGCAACATGCCTAGGACAGGGCCCTGTTTGGCCCTTCTCTGAATGCGACAGTGACCTAAACATGATTGCTTGGCAATTGCTTTCTGATGTCTGATTAGTTTGAGACTGAAGAACTATTTGCCTTTTCCAACCAGGATAGAGAGTTGCTGGTGGGTAAGAGGAGAGAGTTACTATGAACCTCTCTTTTAAATTTTTTTCTAATTGTATAAGTGTAGGATAGATAGTGAGGAACTACTACTAAAAAGAGATAGCTAGCATAAAGAGAACTTGGATCCTGAATGACTTAGAGCATCAGTTCCCAAGTGGTGGTACATGTACCCCTAGGGGTATGTACTGGGTCATTCAGAGGTATGTGAAAAATAATCAGCAATGGCAAAAAAAGGAAAAGTAAAGTAAAAAAATGCAGAACATTAGTTATGGAACAATAAATGTTAAGTTTGAATCATCGTTAATGGAGATAATTCAAAATGATGTCACATTAGCGAATGATGTTGGTGAGGGTGTGGCTATGAACCCTTCCCCCAAACCACTCTTCTACCAGTCATTATGCACAGTTTCAGAACAATTCATTTGCAATGTTTCTAGAACTTTCCCAAACATATATTTGTAGCCAGACTATTTGATCAGTTTAGTTATTGACTGAGTAAATGTGTTATCTTTAATCATGATTCTTTCCAAGTAGTTTTTAAATTTAATGTTTAAATACTTGATCATTATTATCAATATTTAACTGTTATGAATATTATAAAATTAAATTTGTGGTTTGTACTTTTAGTGTATAATTTTTCTTTCCTAACTTACTACCTCATTTCCACTATTTTACGTTAAGATAGGCACTGAACATAAGTGTCAGTATTTAAAAACAGCTATTTTAAAAACACAGGGTATAATTTACAGAAATGGGTTTGAAAAGGGGTACACAAGTGGAAAAAGGTTGGGAACCACTGACGTAGAGCCATAACACCTGGTAATGTCTTTTCTCTGCTTCAGTTACATTATCTTATACCACTTTCAGTCAGCAGTTTAGGTGATAGGGTGACAGAGGAAAAAAACCCCCACACTATTAGTTCTACTTTCATTTTCTAAGCCACACTTTGGGATACATTACTAATTCTTCCTCCATTATCAACTACTTTATCCTGAAGATTTACCAAAAGAAAAAAATAATGTCAGTACTTTTAAAAAACATTCCCTAGGTGAATGCAGTCAGGGACAATCACATAGTTATAGGATCATCTCTCTCTCAAAATTTTATGTAGTTGAGGTCAAAGTACATTGAGCATCAAGTGAAAAATGTATAAAAAGGCAATATGCAAGCTTGCAAGGTATATGTGAGTAGAAAAGAGGAGACCTGTCTGTTTTGTCTTGAAAGCTAACGTACAGAGGCAGAGAGAGGACAAAAAGAGTGAGGTTAAAGGTCTGATTTTACATATGAATCGTGGGTCTTTTAGCACTAGTTTGTAAAGCAACTGTCTTCTCCCCCTGGGTCTCTGTAGATCTGTAATCAATAAATGGTCTGTTGAAAATTCGTGTCTGATCCTGCAAAGCACCATAATTCAGGAAGAGCTTGGTAATCATCACTTTCTCCTCTCCTGTTCACTCCTACCTTTGAAATCAGGTTCTGTCCCTGCTTCTCCAATACAATTGCCTGGAAACACAGATTCCTGTTATTAAATTCAGTGGTCACTTGTTGGCCCTTATCTCATCTCTCTAATCTCTGGCATTTGGCACTATTGGCCATTCCCAACTTCTTGGTATACTCTCACTCTGGATTCTTGTGACACTATTCTCTCTATCCTTGTTATCCATTTACTTCTCTTCATCCCCACTGCTATTGCTATAGTTTAAATCATCATCATTTCTTGTTTGGGTCATTCAATATTCTGCTACTGGTAATACCATCACAGTTATATAGCTATAATAGAATCCATCCACCTCTCTACTGCCAAAGTCAAAGCATAATTCTATTCATGTTCAATGAGGAAACCCTTAAATGACTTCCCACTGTTTACAGGATAAAGCCCAAATTTCATAGCCTGTTACACAGCCTCTGCCTTCTACTTTAGCCTCATAAACTGCTGTGTTCTTTCTTATATCCTATAGCATAGCAAAGTGATGTACATATTTATAGACCATGTGTGTTTTTTTTTCTTGTGTCTTTGTTCCCTTTACCTGTTCTGAAATGTGTTTCTTCTCCTTCGGCTGCTTGGTGAATACTAACCTTTCAATAACTTATGCCATTTCCTTTGTGAAGCATTTCTGACCACTCCACACACTGGTAGACTTGGTTAGTCCCTCATTCATGCCCTAGAGAACATTGTAAATGCTTTTAATACCTACAAAACTTTAGAATGTATTAACTTGTTTGTTTTCTCATCTAGATTCTAAGCTGACAAGGATAAAGACTGTGTCTTAGATAATCTTGTATCTTCATCACACATTGGCATGTAAGTTTTATTGAATATTTTTTTCCTATAATTCAATGGCTTTCAGGATATCTACAGATTTGTGCAATCATCGCCACAACTTTAGGACATTTTCATTACCTCTAAAGAAATCTTGTATCCCTTAGCCATTATCTCCCCAATTCCCCCTAACTCTAGGTAATCAGTAATTTAATTTTTTTTTTTTTTTTAATGTGGGTAGTTCCCTGGCTGGGAATCAAACCCAGGCCGCAGCATTGATAGTGCCAAAGCCTACCTACTACACCACCAGGGAACTCCCAGTAATGTAATTTTTATCTCTGTTGATTTGCCTACTCTATAGACATTTTATACACACACACACAAGTACACATACACACACACACACACACATATGTATGTGTGTATATATATATATATATATATATATATATATAAAATCACACAATATGTGGCCTTTTATGTCTAGTTTCTTCAGCTTAGCATGTTTTCGGTGTTCATCCATATTGTACATTCTTTTTTGCTGAATAATATTCCATGGTACAGACATACCAAATTTTGTTTATCCATTCATCAGTTGGTGGACATTTGTATTTTTCTTACTTTTGGGTTACTATCAATAATGCTGCCATTTCTGTACAAGTTTTTGCATAAAAATAAGTTTTCAGTCTTCTTGGGCATATAGCTAGTAGTGGAATTTCTTGGCCATATAATCATTCTATGTTTAATCTTTTGAAGAACTGACACTGTTTTCTTAATTAAGCATTGCACTATTTAAAAAACTGAGGTGAAATTCATAGCATACAATTAACCATTTTAAAGTGTACCATTTAGTGACATTTAGTGCACAATATTGTGCAACCAACATTTCTCTCTACTTTGACAACTTTTTCCTTATCCCAGAAGTACACTTTGTATTTATTTATTAAATAACCTGTCATCCCCCTCCCCCATCCCCCCATCCCTGGCAACCACTAACCTGCTTTCTGTCTCTATGGATTGGCCTATTCTGGATATTTTATATATATTTCATATAATAAGAATTATATAATACATGGCCTTTTGTATCTAGCTTCTTTCACTTATACTGTTTTTGAGGTTCATCTGACTTGCAGTATATATCAGTATTTCATTCCTTTTTATGGCTGAATAATTCTATCACATATACCACAGTTTGTTAATCCACTCATTTGTTGATGGACATTCAGGTTGTTTCCACCTTTTAACTAAAATAAATAATGCTTTTATAAACATCTGTGTACACATTTTCTGTGTGGCCATATGCTTTCATTTCTCTTGGGTATACTTGTATATGTACCTAGTAGTGAAATTGATAGGTCATATGGTTTATATTTAAGTTTTTGAGGAACTGCCAAACTGTTTCCACAGTGGGCTGTATCATTTCACATTCCCATTAGCAATGTATGAGGGTTCCTATTTCTCTATCTCCTTGCCAAATCTTGTTATTTTCCATTTTTAAAATTATAGCCATTCTAATGGTTGTGATATGGTATCTCCTTGTGGTTTTGACTTTCATTTTTTAAATGACTAATAATTTTGAATATATTTTTGTGTACTTGATGGTCACTTATATATCTTATTTGGAAAAATATCTACCCAATTCCTTTGCTCATTTAAAAAATGAGGTTGTTCATCATTTTGCTGATGAGTTGTAAGAGTTATTTATATATACTGAATACTAAACCCCTATGGGATGTATAATTTGCAAATTTTTCTTCCATTTAGGAGGTTGTCTTTTCAGTTTTTTATTGATATCCTTTGAAGCATAAAAGTGCCTAATTTTGATAATGTCCAGTTTATCTGATTTTTTCTTTTTTTATGTGTGATTTGGTGGTACACCTAAGAAATCATTGCCAAAGTCACAAAGATTTATGCCTATATTTTCTTCTAAGAGTTTTAAAGCTTTAGCCATTATATTTAGATCTTTGACACATTTAGAATTATTTTTTGTATATGATGGGAGGTACACATCCAAATTCGTTCTTTTGCACTTGGCTGTGCAGTTGTTTTAACCATTTGTTGAAGAGAGTATTTTTTCCCTTCCCCACTGAGTGTCTTGCTATCCTTTCCAAAAATCATTAGACTATAAATGTGAGAGCTTATTTCTGAACTCTCAATAATATTCCACTGACGTATGTGTCTCTCTTTGTGCCAGTACTACACTGTCTTCATTACTGCAGCTTTGTAGTAAGTTTTGAAATTGGGAAGCATGACTCCTCCCACTTCATTCTTTTCTTTTGAGAACATTCATTTTCATATTAATTTTCTGATCATTTTGTTAATTTCTAATAGTGATTGTATTGAATCTGTAGATCAATTTGGAGAGTATTACCATCCTATTAATATTAAGTTTTTCAATCCATGAACATGGGATGTATTTTCATTTATTGAGGTTTTTTTTTAACTTCTTTCAAGTTAAAGAAAATAGTAGTTATCATACACTGATAACTAAAATTTTTGTGATTATCAGTGTATGAACTTTGCATTTCTTTTGTTAAATTTATTTCTAAGAAGGACATTATTCCTTTGGATGCTATTGTAAATGGAATTGTTAATTTTGTTTTTAGTTTATTCATTGAGACTATAAAAATGAATTGATTTTTGTATATTGATCTTTTATCTTGCAACCATGCTGAACTCATTTATTAGTTCTAAGAGTTTTTAAGTGGATTACTTAGGATTTTCCTGTATATAAGGTCACATCATTAGTGAATAGAGATAGTTTTACTCCTTCCTTTCCAATACTGATGTTTTTATTTCTTTTTCTTATTTAATTACCTTGGCTAGAACTTCCAGTGAAATGTTAAATACAAATGGGAAGAGTGGATGTCCTTGTTTGGTTCCTGATCTTAGGGGAAAGACTTTAGTCCCTTGCCATTAAATATATTAGGTGTGGGTTTTTGGATGATGCCCTTTATTAAGTTCAGAAAATTTCTATCCCTAGTCCATTGAGTGTTTTTCCAACAAGGGGGTGTTGACTCTTCTCAAAGCTTTTCTGTATCAATTGGGATGATCATGTAGTCTTTGATTTTCATTCTATTGATTCAGTGTGTTATAGTAATTAATTTTTGGATGTTATACCAACCTTGGTTTACTATGTAAAATGGAAATATTCCTTAAATTGAATTCATGATGAATAAATTATGTATGGATGGGTAAAAGTTAACTCAATAAACAGCCACAGAAACAAGATTAAAAAATTATTTCCATTTTAAGACAGTTGGGAATAATGAAAACTTTGTAAGTAAAATAGAATTGTTATTATAAAAAGACCTGAATAGATTATAAGAATATAAATTTATTATATGTTACCACTCTTTGAGCCCTATATTTTCCCTTTTCAGTCCTAGTAATATTCCAGATTTAACAAAACTTAACCTGTCTCAAATATCCCTACTCCATAAAAATTACTGTAATGCTTTCCTCATAGATTTGCTCAATCTGTTCTCTCAATTTCTCTAACACACACACACACACACACACACACACACACAGTCTCTTCCAAGTACTACCCTAAATGAGAGTACAATTACTATCTAACCTTACTGAATATTTTGAGTTATTATCCAAAAATGGTGTTAATTGGACATATAATGAATGAGGTTACTTCTGATTTAAATAAGCTTCCATCCTTAGTGCTGTTAAAGAGTAAAAGCCCTCATAGAGAACAAGAAGGACAGAAAAACTTACTTTTAATTGTGACCCCAAGAATTATTAGTATCTCTATTAACAGGAGCAAAGGCTTCATCATCTAAGTGCACATGCAGTGTAAAGCAGGCAGAACTAGGTGGCTGGCCCACAAGCTTCTTCTCTTCAGGGTCGTTGGGGGTGGGGGTGGGGTTAGGATTTGGTTGCTAAGCAACCCTTTCTTACTTTTGGGCCAATGAGCTGCCAGGAATTTTCTTTCAACCTGGAATGAAGGCAGCTGCTGGAAGAGCAGGCTGTGGGAGGGAACCATATCTAGTCTGCTACTCCTTTCACAGGAGATAAGGGGTAGGCTTAAAATAGATTAAGAGTAGCCCTATGAAACTAAAGAAAAGGACAAAAGTCCAAATTATATATGTCCACACTAATGTTTAAATAATGTTTAGAGTTGCTGAAAGTTATTATTTTTATGTTACCTCCAGAAATGCAAGCTGCACTTACGTGAAAACACAATTAAGTACAGTAGCTGATCTGACAACATCCTTTAATATCTCAAGGCTATGGTGGATAAGAAACATGTGGACCAAGTCTTTGGTCCTCACCTGGGTGAAAATGTTTATCCTCTGTTCAAGTAAGGAAATGCTGAAGTTTTACTGGAACAAAGATAACATCCAAGTTATCAATGACTTAAAGAAAAAGGTGTTTTATTAAACTTTCATTGAAAGGTCTTTAGAAACGCCTTTTTTGCTATTTTTCTTTTTTTTGGTAGTTCTCTGGCGGGGAATCAAACCCAGGCTGCAGTGTTGAGAGCATTTTTTACTATCCTAAACAAAATGGGCATTTGACAAGTGAATGTTTTCAAGGCTAGAACCAGAAAACAAAATGAGTATTTAGGTAAAAGCATGATAATATTAAGTATAATCCAAGAAATGGAGGTAGTTGAGAAATTATACCTAAAATATATTAATCTTTTACAATGTTTCCAGATAATTACTTCAGAAACAGTTGTCATGACAAATTACCAAAAATTTAGTGGATTAAAACCACCAAAGTGTATTCTTTTATAGTTTTGAAGATCAGAAGTCTGAAAGAACTCTTACAAGATTAAACTCAAGGGCAGGTCTAGTTCCCTCTCTCCAGAAAATAATTCATTCCTTGAATGGTAGCTTCCAGCTTTTAGTAGCTGCTCACATTTCTTGACTCGTGGCCACTTCACTCTAATCTCTGTTCAGTCATCACTCTGCCTTCGTGTCTTCTATAGTCTAACCTCCCTCTGACTCTCTCTCATAAGGATACTTGTGATTACATTTAGGGTACACCAAGATAATACAAGGTAGTCTTCCCATCTTAAGATCCTCAATCACATCTGCAAAGAGATATGTTATTTTTGCCAAATGTAGTAGTAACATTCACAGATTCCAGAGATTAGGTTCTGGAAATCTTTGGGACCATTGTTCAGTTTACCGGGGTCCCTAATGTCTTTTCCTTTCACTAAGGGACTTCAAAATGTAACTTTCCTAACTTCTGTACTTTAAAATAATGCCTAAATATAAGTTATTTAAACTTTTAAATATCATCCATTAAACATTCTCCAAGTAACATTTTTTTTTCAGTCCCCATCTGGATCCAGAATTGTCAACATCTGTCAGCAGATGATTTGCCTCTTACTTTTACTGCAATTGAGGTCATTTGACCTATCTTCCTTTGACTTTCTTCCTTTTTTAAAAAACATTTTTTGGATCTCCATCAGTTAGTCTTCTTCTAATTCATTCCAAAATATGAAATGCCCTTCTTATATTCTAAGTCCAAGCCTTCTACCCTTCTACTCTCACTTTTAATTCTATCCACATCTACTTTCTCTGGTATTTCAATCTATCAATGATTTGTTCTCTCTCCCTCCCCTCCTCTCTATCTCTCTCTTTCTTTCTGTTTCAATCTTTTTGTTACCCACCTTCTTCTTAATTTAAAAATTCTTCAATCCAACTGTCCCAGAAAAAACTTCCCTTGACTCTGATATCCTTCCAACTAACTTCTTATTCTTTAGCTTTTAAACATTACCCCTCGCGCCCCACTCCCCAAAGTCCATAATTACTGCTTCTGGCTTATTGATTCCTACTTAGTCTTCAACTACTTGTTTTTATTTTTGCTAATTTACATAGACTATAAGTCCAAATATCTTTTCGTAGTTCTCATCCTACATGATCTCTGGGGAATATCTGACATTTCTGACCACACATAACTTTTTGAAAATATATTATTGGTTCCTCTGAAAATAGAATTGCTGTATTTTTTTCCCTCTTGAACACTTCTCATTCTTCTTCTTTCAGTCTTTCATTCATGTATTCATGTACTGAATACTTACTATATGCTAAATATAAATGGTAACTCTCTTTGAGGTGTTCATTAATTTCAGTTTTTAGTTCTTCTTAGTCTTTGGATTAAAATTAGGGCCTCCCCAAGGTAATTGGTTTGATCTCATGTGCTCTTCCTTAGTTTTGCCAACATCTCTCTATGGCTGCTTTTTTATCTTTCATTCATATAATAAATACTGAGAGTCCATTATGTGTCAGGATTTGTGCCATTCTCTGTGGATGTTGAGCAAAAAGATATTCCTATCCTGGGAAAGTTTTTAAGTCCAGACTGAAAGATAAATATTAGCAAAATAATTACAAAACTAAATGTATAATATAAAATGTGCTTTATAGGAAAATTGGTGAGCACTGAAGGCATATAAGGGGAAACTGGGAGTAGAAGTCCAGCAAAATCAGAGTCAGGACAGACTCTGTCAACAGTGATGTTTAAGTTGAACTCTGAAGAGTGAGAATGGGTCAACTAAACAAATCAGGTCCCAGGTATAGTGAAAAACATGTGAAAATGCCAGACGGTAAGGATAAGATGTATTCACGGAAATAAAAAGCTCTAAGGGTTGGTATGATCGGAACTAAAAATTGGGTGGTGTAAGATAAAGCAGAATTAGTAGGTGATGGTCACTTTATATTTAATGATTTAATTTTTATAGTAAGACTATAGTATTTAGGCTGCCATAACAAAATACCATAGATTAGCTGGAATAAATAACAGAAATTAATTTTCTCACAGTTCTGGAAGCTGCAAGTTCAAGATCAAGGTGCCAACATGGTTTAGGTCTGGTGAAGGCTCTCTCCCTGGCTTGCAGATGGCCACTTTCTCTATTGTTTTCACATTGAGGGGGTCTGGGGAAGAAACATTTCCTATTCTTATAAGGCCACTGTACTATTGGATTAGGGTATCACCCTTACGACCTTATTTAACTTTAATTATCTCCTGAAGACCCTATCCCCAGATATAATCACACTGTGGACTAGGACTCCAACATACTAATTTTGAAGTAACACAATTCAGTCTATAGCAAAGACCACCAGAAAGTCATTGAATGACTTATAACAGTGCGATGACATGATCATATTTGACAAGGTAACTCTAGATGCAGCATAGAGGATGGATAGAAAAGGGGCAAAAGTGAACATGGGATCCAGTTAGAAAGTCTTGCAGTAGTCCACCTAAATTCAGAGTGAGCTTACTGCAGTGCTATTGGAAAGAAGACTGATTCAAGAGTTATACAGGAAAAAAACTGAGAAGGTATAGCAATTCATTTGAAATGAGAGTGAAGTTGTAAGAGGTGCTAGGGATGGTGCTTAGGTTTCTAGATTGTTCAAATGAATGGGTGATGGAGCCATTCAAAGAGGTAGGGAACCATGGAAGAGGTCTAAGTGTGGAGGAAAGATCATGAGTTCAGTGTGGTGTATGGTACATTTGAGGTACTTTGACACATTAAATATTATTTTGGCAGAGTAATTAATACTAAATGCTGAAACAAATATTCTCTAAACACCAATGCCTTAACACAACAAGTTTCTTATTTACACCATAGCCTGAAATCCTCCGAGCAGTGACTGAATGATCCAAGTTAATTTCCTTCTTGAGATAACGCTTCTGGAATCACTGTGGAAATGGAGAATAGGAATGAGTGCATAGGGGATTTGATGTTCAGGCCTAAGAGGAAACTCACAAGGGTGAGGAAGTTAAGAGTAAAAGAATGCTAAAAGAAGAAACAAGGGGTTAATAGTGTTTAATGCTCTGAGAGATCTTGTAAAAGGTAGATTGACAAATGTCCATTTAATACCACATGAAGGTCACTGGTCACCTTAGTAAGAGCTATTTCAGTTGACCAATAGGATAAAAGCCAGATTAGAGTGAATTGAAGAGCAAAAAGTGGGATATAAGGAAATTGATACAGCAGGTATCTTTAACTTTTTGGAAAGAAAGAAGCAGTAGCTGAAAGAGGTTGTAGGGTCATAGGAAGATTTTTTTTTAACATGAGAAAGATTTGAGAAAGTTTAAAAGTTCTTTGAGTTGACATGTGACACAGGATAATCAATAGTGTAATGTTTCTAAGAAAGTACAGGTAGAAGGATTGGCCCTAGGTGCAGGTGAACACAGCATCCCTGTTGCAACTGAAGGAAAAGCGCCTAGTATGATGTCATTTCCTCAAGACATCTTACATTTTGTATTTCTAAATAATATCTTTCCCACAAAATCTGCAATTGTTCCTGTATTGTCTAATATTAACATTGCTAGTCTCCACCTTAAGTAGCCCATGAAACCTGTATCTTATCTCATTCCTGTCCTCTTCCATAAATCTATTCCATTACCAATTTTTATTGATTCTACCTTGGTATTGTAATTTGAATCAGAGCCCTCTTTATTTCCATTGCCAATAAATGAGTGCATATTTTTATTACTAGCTGAAATGTCACTTTCTTCTTGAAGCTTTATTTTTCTCAGCTAAATAAAATTTTGTCTTTAGCATTAGAACAGAAGCAGAGACAATATAAGAAACATTATTACCTTACTATGTATCATTCTCAAAAGAGTGTCTCGTTACTCAAAACATTTCATTCTTTATAATTCTTAACGGGGCTTTCCCTTATTTTATTATTAAAAAAAAGTGTTATAAATCATTATTTGGTTTTGCGCACCTTGCTTAAGTAGAACACATATAATACAGCACCCCAACTGTTGAATAAACGTGGATTCACTGCATCCACAAAATCAGCCATGTGGATAGACGGTCTGATTTTTAGAAACACAATACATTTAAGGACAGGGTTACTAAATTCTAGGTCAATCTGCTCTTGTGGTGGACTCTACCAGAACTGGATTTTCAGAACACCAACAGATTTGTATTACCCAGAATCAAGCCAGCCCTTTGGACCAGCACCTTGACCTGAAGCAATTGTTGGAGGACTAAAACGATAAAATAACATGGCTCTGGTTAATACCCATTTGAATTTGCTTTGATATAAGACTTTTGTTTCTAATATAACATTTGGTTGTCCAGTACTTCCCGGTTCTTAAAATAGAACTCCAGTGAAATTCGTAATTTTTACAACAAGGTTGAAGAGCCCATTTTATACGGTCTGGATCCATTTCCCTTCCAATCCTTTCATTTCTTTCGGCTATATTTGTCCACCAAGAAGAAAGCTTCAGATTATCTGGTAAAATCTGTGCTGACCAGCCAGTTGGAGTGAGCGTGGACAACACATGTTGACTCACATCTCACACTTCCATGTCTTCCAGTTCCTGAGCCAGAGCTCCCCATTTCGCTCCTCAGTCACCTGAAGCACCTGGCCATAAGCCACGCCCTTGCGTCCTCCTAGCTCTGCGAAGCAAGGCGAAGAGCCAGCATCCTCTTGCTCTTCCCAGGCGTCCGCTCCTCGTACCGCCCCCGTCGCAAGGCCATATTCAGCACCCTCGCGCCCTGGCTCCGCCCCCTCCAGCTCCCCAACGTCTTCGGCGTCGGGCTCGAGCCTGCGCCTGCGCGTGCGCTCTGGGGCCGAAGTCGGGGCGCGCGGTGGCTGCAACGCGGAGAGCGGCGGGCAGTACAGCCAATGGGAGAAGGCGCTGTCTAGCGGCTGGGAGGCGGGGCCTGCGCGGGTGTTAGGTTAGAGCGAGGCGTGACCTAGTTGACAGGCTCAGAGGTGCTGCTGTGGCGGCGTCGGCGGGGCTGAGGCGGGTGGGAGCCGAAGCCAAGCGCAGGCTGAGGGAGAAAGGCAGCAACTGAAGAGCGGCGAGCGGCGCGGGACGCGGAGCCTCTGTCACGCCTCTGTCACTTTTTCCCTCCCGAGTGCCCCCTCCCACCCCTCCCACTCCATACACACCCTGTTTGCCCGTGAGCCTGGGGAACTTGCAGCTTAAAGCCAGCCACCCCCACGGCAACATGTACCCCAGCAACAAGAAGAAAAAGGTGTGGAGAGAGGAGAAAGGTAACCGGCCTGTCGAGTCCTGGGGATGCGGGGGGGGGGGGCGGGTTAGAGTTGGGTGGGGGCGGGGGTCAGGGCTGTGTGTGCCGCGGCGCCCTCCCGAGCTCCCGCCTTGCGTCCGCCGGGCTGGTGCCGCCTCCCTCGCGTGTCCGTGTGTACACACGCGCACGCATACCGGCGTGCACGCGCCGCCCCTGGGTACCTGCAGCTAGCTCACGTGTGTGCGCACGCCCCTCTCTGCCGCCCGCCTCGCCCGGTCACTTCCCCAGGCTGGACTGCTTTTGCCTCACTCGCGGCTTCGTCCCGCGCGCGGCAGCCCCCGGGCCCGGCGTAACTTCCTCAGGTCCCCACCCGGTCTCCGGACCCCTGCTGGGACTTTCGCACGTCTTGCCCCGGTGTTCCACAGACACGTGCCCGCCGGTGGGCACAGTCGCTGCAGCGACTGCTGCGCCTCCGCGCCCCGCTGGCTTTCTTCCATTCACTTTCCGCCTCTGTCCGTCCTCGTATCTTCTCAGCTGGCAGTGTCCCCACTTTCGAGTGTTTATCCCTTCTCCAGGCCCCCGACTTCTGCGCCGCGGCGTGACTTTTGAAACCTGGAACTCTAGGGGAAACCTAAAACGATCGTCCTGTCCGTGAGGACAGGTGCCTTCAGAGAAGTCTGAAAGGGCTTTATTCTCTCTGCAGTGTCTCTCAGTATTCCATTCCCATTCATAGTCTGAAGTTTCTTAGGGTAAGGAGACTGATGTCACTTTCTGTGAATAAACCCACCCCTGAATTTAGACCATTGTCAGGGCTCATCCAAATGAGCTAGATTGACAGTGACACAGATTTCTGTAAGACCCAGAATTGTGTGATCCAACCTTCTTTTCTCCTTTTCTTTTCCTCTTTCTCTCTGGCATCATATATTCTAAGGTAATACTTGAGTTTGGAATTTTTTTCTTCTTTCACACCTTTTTATTAGTGTTTTACAGAAGTGTAGCAAAAGTACTTGCATTGCTACTGCTAAGATGTACTAAACCTGTACATGGAGTGAAGTCCAGTGAAAGTGGTGGAAATCTCTCCTAAGTATCTTATCTTTATAGAAGAAGGATAAAGGGGTAACTAGATTGAAAGTTGATTTCTTTGATAATGGCTCTTTAAAACCTGTAGATTTTTATTCCAAATCCTGGCCTTTGTAAACACGTAGGCAAAACAGTGAACAAGGAAAAGAATGAATGTGGAAACAATTCTCTTAATAGGGACTACTTCAAACAATGCACAAGGAGAGGGACGAGAGGGAATTTTTAAAAATAATTAACTACTGGGAAGATTTAAAATAACAACTGAACAACCGATTAAAATATTCAAAGATTAGGCTGTATTTATACATTTAGTTATATTTTGATGATTATGGACATATATAGAACGGAAAATTCTGGTGTTACAAGACAAATGCTATTGAGAATAATAGCCTTATACATAAAGTAGTGGAAAATAATTTTGCTTTGTTTTTGCAGTAGCAGTTAGTTTAGTTTCAGAACATTTTCAACAAGGATTTACTTGTAAGCATTAAAACTCATTTATGCCCATTGTTATTGATGGTCTTGAAATGTTAGCTTTGTGTTACACATAACAGTGAAGGCAAAATAGTGGAAGATACTGAGATTGTTTTCAATATATGAATTGTTGACAAAATGATAGTGATTACCAAAATATTTTTTCTCTCATAAGAATGTCCTAAAGTAATGATGTTATAATGGTTTCTTCTTTTAACATATACAAGTTGAACTGTGCCAAGCAGGCATTTTAGAATCTTTAATCCCTTCTTTATTTTTCCTTTGCTTTTAATAATAGGGGGAAATACAACCAAATTACTATTTTGTAAATAAAGAAGCAAATGCACAGTTAAAGAAGGTATTTAACAAAATAAATTTCTCTTGTCCAAAACTAACCTATTTTTGCATGAGATTAATGTTAAAAGAAAAAGTTATGAGACTTAAAGACTGTATGTCTCAGTGTCTTATCAAGGTGTCTGTTTTTGGAATAGTTACTATTTAAAATATATGTTATACCATCAAGAAGGGGCTATGGATTTCCAATATAGTAGTTAGTATTAAAGAAGCCCATGGGATGCATGACCTTTTTCCTTTTATCACACTATAGAGAAAGGTATATTTTATATTTTTGCAGTTCTTATTTAATTCTAAAGGAAGGCTTACCCACCTCATTGAAATGTCATGGCATTCATTGTATAAACATATCTTAACTTAGTATACCATTTAATAAATAGATCTGCCTATTTACATACTCAATTCACAGAGAAAAGATTGGTTGCAGATGTGAAGCATCAGGCCAGCCTGTCCAATCTGCCTGGGCTGCATGCGGCCCAGGGTGGCTTTGAATGCGGCCCAACACAAATTCTTAAACTTTCTTAAAACATGAGATTTTTTTTTTTTTTTTGCAACCCTTTTTTTTTTTTTTTTCCAGCTCATCAATTTTCATTAGTGTTAGTGTATTTTATGTGTGGCCCAAGACAGTTCTTCTTCCAATATGGTCCAGGGAAGCCAAAAGATTGGAACCCCTGCTATACAATTTCTTTGATATTACACAAAACTTTTCCTTAAAGCAGGAGTGTCCAGTTTTTTGGCTTCCCTGGGCCATGTTGGAAGAACTGTCTTGGGCCATCCATGAAATACACTAACACTAACAAAAACTGATGAGCTAAAAAACAAACAAACAAAAACAAAAAACCAAGAAAAAAATCACAAACAAATCTTATAATCTTTTATGAAAGTTAAAGAATTTGTGTTGGACCATGTTCAAACCATCCTGGGCTGCCTGTGGCCCTTGGGCTGTGCATTGGATATGCTTGCTGTGTGGTATGTGTATGTGGCCCTCAACGTTTCATTGTTTGAATAAGTAACTAAGGAGTTCTCAGGTCCACATGTGTTAAGGAGACGTTGATCTAGTATTTTGAACCCTAATTCAAAACCAGTTAGTGTGTATTATTTCAAGTACTGGAACTTAGGTATTTCATTTTTTTATCTTATTGACTTATTAATGATCTTGTTTTGTTCTAACTATCTGCACTTAAGCTTTTAAATTGGAAAGACCGAGGCCAAGTTGCATTCTGATACTTTCCTTCTGACATACACTAAAACTGTGGTTGGTTTATATATTTCAGCCTGATCAGTGATACTGCAGTATTTCCATATTAGTGATCTAAGGGGGTGTCCAACCTTTTGACGTCCCTGGGCCACACTGTAACTTTGGTAAATGCTAGACATCTCTTTTCCTCCTCTGTGATTATTCCAAATTTATAATTTCCTTCAAGCTTCCTATTCCATCAAGACCCTATCTTCCTATACTAAATAGATGACATTGCTTTTAATTTCTAGAGAAAATACATGTCACATAACATGAGCATACCTAACATCTTCCTCCATAGTCTTATTTACCTCTTTACATGTCCTTTGCCCTTGCAGCTTTGTTCCTATCTTAGAGGAAGCCCTTTTCTTCTTTATTTCTACTAGTGCTGTTTATCTCATCTCCTGAATTCTTTGAGCTCTTGTGCTATCATTTATTCCCTTTCAGGTATATATGGTTTCTCAGTGTTTTCAATTCCTCTCCTCAGAGTATAACAGTGCTCAGGTCTCTCTTACTGTAAAGTAGTCTTCCTTCTACAGGATTTCACCTTCACCTCAGTCTCTCATAGCCTCCTGTATCTCACTTATACTCTAATGGAACTGACATTTCTAAAGTCATTCAGTAATAACAATGATGATGGTAGGAATATAAAAGTAGTTACTATTTGAGTTCTTTTTGTGTGTTCAGCACTATTTAGGTACCTTATATGGGTTATCTCATTTAATTTTCACAACAACCCTATGAGGTAGTATACTGTAGGGTCAAGATCTTTGAACATCGTTTGCCTGAGTTTGAATCCTAGTTGTACTGCTTACTGTCTGTGGAAACTTAGGTAAGTTATTTAACCTCTTTGTTTTAATTGCCTCATATAGAAGTTGAGAATAATACCTACCAACCTACCTCAAAAAGGAACAAACATAAAAAACTTAAGTAACCTAAGTTCACATAGATTTGTATGATTTGGGATTAGCACCCCAGATTAGTTCTGTTAACCACTTTGCTCTCTTTTCAGTGCTATGGGTGACCCAATTGATAAAACCAATGACTTATTAATTTTTATTCTTCCTCGTTTTCCTGTAGCAATTGATAATATTTCTCCTATTTACTTATTAAAACTCTTTTCTTTATGGGTTTCCACTTCACTCTATTTCTGTGGAAGAATCTTTTAAAGTGATTCTTCTGTGAGGGTTATATTATCTAAAACTAGATACTACCTTTAAATCCATTCACCTAAACTATAATACCATGTAAATGCTAAAAGAGAATTGGAGAGTAAGACTATGACCTTTGTTAAAGTATATGATACATGACAGCTTACATACAGGATGAGTGAGGATGCCAGTGTCAATTTATATATTGAATATTAGTAAATCTTAATTTCTTCTTTATTTCTTTAGATTCAAAATATAAAAAGAATTTCATACATTTTTTTCCACTGTATTGTAGTGGATCATTTTATGGGATATGCATAATCAACTTTGAATGTTAGTGGTCTACTTTATAGGATAAAGGTTAAACTGCTTAGCATGGTATATAGGTTCCTATAGATTTTTGTTTTAACTTGTGTCCAGCTACTTTTACTTCTGTGGCCACTTCTTTTTTTTATAATATATCTTGCAGCTTTATTAATCTCCTTATCTTTGTTTACATTGCTCTATTGAAATAGCCTTAAAAATATTTTTATTAAAATGTAGCTAACATACAATATTATATTAGTTTCAAGTGTACATTGTAATTGTTCAACATTTATGTACCTAAAGAAGTGATCAACATGTTAAATCCAGCAATTATATGACAAAGTACCATACTGTCACAATATTATTGACTATATTCCCTGTGCTGTACATTATATCCCCATGACATATTTGTTTTAACCTGGAAATTTCCCCTTAACCCTCCCTCATTTAAAAATTTTTTTTCAATTACAGTTGGTATTTAATATTACATTAATTTCAAGTGTATATCATGGTGGTTAGACGTGAAATATCCTTCTTACCTCTTGGTGACAAAATTCTACCTATCCTCAGAAGCCAGTGTACATGTTACCTCTTTGGTGAGCTTTTCCTGAAAAGGTAGTACAGTGCAGTGGTTGTTATAATAGTGTAGGCTATAGTTTCTGACTAATGGAGGTATCTGACTGGATTTTTAATGGAAAGCTCTCTTGCTTTGCACAAACTACTGAACTTTGATGTGCTTTATTTTCCTATCTGTAAAATAGCAATACTAATAGAATGCTGTCAATTTGCTGAGTTGTTGGAAAGATTATTTCAATGAAATTATACATGTGATATACCTGGTACACAGTGAGTTCTTTATAAATAACACTAAATATTATCAATTATAAGGTGCATTTAAGAAATATTTTAATCTTTTAATCAAGATGTATGAAGTATTGTTTATATCACTTCCACAAGGTATTATTAAACTGAAAGTGTACCTTTATTGTTGATGGCATCTTTGAATTAAGGAACTGTCTTGGTGGCTGCCTTTCTTTTTGCTCTTAGCATTTGTATATACCTGTCTTAGGATTTTGTGTTTTACTTATGTAGCTGTTATTTTGTATCTTACTCATTTTCTCTTTTGTCTTAGAAACTTGGGGTTAGGGATCTCTTTTGTACTTGCAGTGTACGAGGGCTGTCCAGAAGGTATCTAGCTATGCAATATGAAAAATAAGAGGCATTTATGGCTGGAATTTTTCTGGAGAGCCCATGTGTAAACGTACCAGTTGGCACACTATAGACTGTCCATAGGTGTTGATTGAAAGAGTTTTCTTATTTTTTTCCTGCTAATAATGCATTGGCATCTTTTAACTCTCAGTATAGAGTCTTTAGATTTGCATTTTGCTGTTTTTCAAGCCTACACTGATTTTTGGGGTACTTTAACATAGTTAATATTTAAATTATAAAATAATTATTGAACCTAAACGTTAAATACAAATGGAGATTCTGCTTTTATTTTGCAAGAACGTTTACTGAAGATGACCTTAGAGGAGAGACGCAAAGAATACGGAAGGGACTATGTTGCCCTGAGCACCATCCTGTCATGGAGGGAGGAAGTGAAGGGCAAGAGCCAAAATGATGGTAAGTTTCTTGAACATTTTTCGAGTAGATACTGTTGTCATTTCTTATGAGTTCTTGTTCTGGGTGATAGTATACTGTAAAAGCGGGGGGCCCAGAAAAACCTGGAATTACCTTCTGGAGGTGGCCCCTATAGTAGTAGAGGCTTTCCTCGCTAGGTCAGGTTACGGGAACCCACCGCCTCTGGGTACCAGGTGTTTTTGTGAGAGGCTGTGTTTGGTTTCAGTGAATTTTTTTCGAAGACTCTTTCAACGCATTTACCCATTTCATGATGGGTTGATTTACACCAACAGCACGTGGCATGACAATGCACCTGTCCATACCACAATAAGTGTTTAGCAATTTTTGATGAAATAACAGCATGACCCCAGTGCCCTATCCTTCCTATTCACTTGATCTTGCCCTAGCAACTATTTTTTGTTTCCCCAGATGAAAAAAGTCCTCAAAGGGAAACATTTTGCCAATGTGGCAGAGGTGAAACAAAATCCTGCTGAAGCACCAAAAGGCAAAATAGATGAGTTCAAAAACTGTTTTGGGCAGTAGAAAAAAACATCTTGATAGGTATATTGCATCAGACAGAGAGTACTTTGAAGGTCAGTGAAGTTTAAACATGTAGAATAAATACACACTTTTTTATAAATAAATTAACATTTTTGGGTCCCCCCATATATATAAGTAGATATTTATAATACTGTAATTTTTTAAGTATGAGATTTTAAACTAAGTTTTAAAAAAAGATAATTTAAAATTCTTTGTCACATAGTTTCTGATTTGTAGAAAATGAACAGTATTTATTGGATTAGCACAATATACCGTAAATAATTTAGTTTATTATCTTTGTTTTTATAGAAGGCCATTTTGGCCTTGATATCCATGATTACATAGAAAATTCTCAAGCTATTTTTAAATGTTTTTCTTACTTTTCTTAGTTTTCTTTTACTTTAAATTTTTGTTACTATAAATGTAGTAGAAAGTTTAAAAAGGAGTGGAGTGGCTCAATGTGTTTGTCATAATTGTGATTTTAGTCTGACCTAACAAGAGAAAACCAAAAATTGCCAAATAATATAAACTCATTGTTTCTGTAGAAAGGAGAAGTAAGTAGATAATTTTTTTTACTTTGACTTCTTACTACTTTGGTAGTATTTGAAAACTATGGATCAGATGAGGAAAAGAATGGGAGATGATTACCAAAACAAAAATCCATTTGCTTATTGTTCATGTTCATATTTGTCAAATACTTTTGGTAATTCTGGAATTATATGCTTCTAATTACTTCTTCCTCTGTATTAGTAATTATGTAATCATTCTATTTCATTTGTCATTTGCTTTGTTGTAGGGTATGTAAAATGCTTGTCTTTCCTATTGTACTGTGTCTCCAGTACCTGGTCATGCCTCACGTGTAGGTGGGCTCAGTCAGTGTGTTAAGTAAGAATGCCTCAGGGGTTTACAGGCTACACAGGACATTTTTTTCTTTAAAAATTTTTTTTCAAACTTTAAAATAAGCGTTTAAAGACATACAGAAAAATAGAGTGTATAATGAACCTTTATGTACTATTTGTTAATTTCAACAGTTACTACATGGCCAATTTTATTTCATCTATACTAGAGCTCTCTGCACCTTTCTCCCAGACTACTTTGAAGCAATTCCTGTATATCATATCAATTTTATCTGTAAATATATGTAAATATGCAGGTGTATGTATCTCTAAGGGATAGGAACACATTTTTGTTGTTTTATTGTAACCACAATCCTATCATCATACCTAAAAATTAACAATTCTTTAATATAATTAAATATCTAATTAGTATTCACATATTCCCATTGGTTTTGCTTTTTTGTACAGTTAGTTTACTTGAGTCAAGATCTAAACAAGGTCCACATATTGTATTTAATTGATATATTTTCTAAGTTTTTTTTAATTTATAGTTTCTTTTTTCTCTGCCCTTTTCCTCTTTTGTAATTTTTTGATGCATAATGTAGGTTATTTGCCTTATAGAATTTTTTCACATTTTGCATTTTGCTGAATGCGTCTTTGTGGTGTCACTTAACATGTTCCTGTATCCCCTGTGGTTCCTATGAGCTGGTAGTTAAATCCAGAGGATTGATCAGACTTGGGTTTAATTTTTTGCAATAACACTTTATGGATTATTGTACATTCTTTAGATAATATCAAAAGGCAAATAATACCTGGTTATCTCTTCCTGTAGTGATAAGACTGATCACTAGTTTCAAGTATTGTCAGCTAATCTATCCATTGTAAAATTCCCGATTAACTTTTCACCTAATGGTTTTACTAGCCATTGATGATCATTGTTTAGATCCATTATTTCATTAGGGGTTCAAAATAGTGTTATTCAAATTTTATCTTTCATTCTTAGTAGTTGGGCTTTTGTAAAAAACTTTCTCATCAACTTTTTTATTTTCATGTAGTGCAATTTATACAGAAAAGGCAGAGTAAATGCTAGATTTCCTTTTTCTTATCAGTTTTCAGATTGAGTTGATTCCCTGAAATTTAAAGTGACTGAACAGTTAGGAAATGGTATTTAAAACAGGGTGGAACTCAATAGGCATTAAAAAATTGGAAAGGAATGTTTCCTATTTAATCATTTGATATTGATCTCTTTTTATATTATTATATTCAGTTTGAGTGTGATAGTTTAAAAGTAAAATAATCTGTAGAAGAAGAAGAAGGCTCAGAATAAAACACCCTAGCTTCTTAGATACAACTTTTATTTTGAGTGGATAGTGATTCCCCCCACCTTTACATGATCTTAAAATCCATTTTGTCTCAACTAACTAAGACCACTCTGACTTATTCTTTAAACCGATGGTGTCCAACCTTTTGGCTTCCCTGGGCCACATTGGAAGAAGAATTGTCTTGGGGCACACATAAAATACACTAACAATAGCTGATGAGCTAAAAAAAACAGGTCAATAAAAAAAAATTTCATAATGTTTTGAGAATTTGTGTTGGGCTGCCTTCAAAGCTGTCCTGGGCCCCAGGTTGGACATGCCTGCTTTAAACAATTATTTGTGAAGCTTCCATCCCCATAAAGATGCTGCATAAGTAGAATGTATGTATATTAGACACTGACATTTTTCACTTTAGAAGTGAAGATTAGAATAAAGACTAAAATCTTCATTGGCTTAAACTCCTTTATGATCTGACCCCTGTCCTCTTTGTTCTTTTATTATACCACTTTCTTTCTTGGTCTCTGCATTTGGCACGCTATCCTTTCTAAATGAGTCTTTATCTGAATTTTTTTCTCATTATTTTTCTTACCTTCCTAATTTTTCTCAGCTTTGAGTTCTCAGCTTGAAACCCTTCTATTTTTTCTGGAAGTTTTCTCTAAGGCCTTACTCTGGAACAGAGTTCTATTATATACTTTCATAGAGCTAT
This sequence comes from Lyroderma lyra, assembly GCA_004026885.1. Taxonomy (NCBI): domain Eukaryota; kingdom Metazoa; phylum Chordata; class Mammalia; order Chiroptera; family Megadermatidae; genus Lyroderma; species Lyroderma lyra. The sequence continues at coordinate 95,824 of PVJL010004384.1, forward strand.
GTTCCCTTTTTAGAGCATTTATATTAGTTTGTTTTTATGTATTCAGTCATAGGATTATTTGATCATGATCTGTCTCCTCAGGAGATTGTAATTACCATGAAAATAGGGATGGTGTTGTCTTAATTCTCCTTTACATCCCTGGCATCTGGTGTAGTGCTTGGTACATCATAGATATTTAGTAAATATTTGTTGTGTGAATGGAATGAAAATAAATTATTTGCCTGATGGTATTTTCATGCATTATTTCCTTTCTTTCCACCTTTTCTTCACATTATTCTAAAGATTTATGTGGAAATGATAGGCTTAGAAATTAAGCCAGGTGCTTTTTAATGTAGCTAACAATAAATATGCTTTACATACCTGTAATATAAGGTTGGTTTTAATAAGTTCTCAAAGTTAGATAGCCCAATGATACATTTCAGAACTGCTACATTATTTAACTAGTTAAGACAAAAAGAATTTGTGTTTTGTGTATATTCATCAGCACTGTATATAATTGTTTATAGTACTTAGTAACTAAATGCCATGATTTCAGTTCCTCTGATCTTAGATGTCAACAACATTAAAGTTAAAAGAGTGTAATATAAAAATTTAAGTCTGTTATAATAGTTTAAAGTGTTGAAAAATCTTGAAGTATTGCCATTCTACATGCATTTACTTTGGCATTATTGATTATTGACATGTGAAGCAATTGTAAGAAATTAATATACAGCCACTCTTCACTTAATGGCCTACCTGTTTAATGACCCCTTGGACTTAACCACCAGTTGTCCAGAGCGGCAAATCCTCTCTCAGTCTGTGTGATTCTTGGGAATCACCTTTCTCAGTCTTTGACTTGTTCCCACAGTTGGTTAGTGTTCACCACACAAAGCGTTAGCAATCATGCAAGACTATATATTTTAATAAATATGGTTCCCTGTGATATCTGTTGAAAAATACATATGCTGTGGTGCCATGACACACCACAAGACATCCGCCTTTAAGCCAGTTAGTTTGCTTACTGACCTTGTAGGAACAGAACTTGGTCCTTAAGTGAGGAGTGTTTATGTCTCATTTAAACCCTTTACTGAGTTTGTTTGCTTCTAAAAAGGACTTTGTTACAAAGAATTTGTTTCCCCATGGAAGAATTAGGCTAAAAAACTTCTAAGAATTTTGAGAATAGATGACATTCATGCTAATATATGAAGCTATTAAACAATTTTATGTGAAGGTGTGAGCACTGATTTATTCAAACATTTGTGAAGTAAGGTTAAATTCTAAAAGGGAGAAAGAGGAGGGAGGGGAAGCTAGATATAGGGTGATGGAAAGAGAATTCACAACAGGCGGTGAACTTATTATACAACAAGTTGACAATACACTGTGGAATTCCATGCCTGAACCCTATGTAAATCTTGCTAACAGAGGTCATCCTAAAAAGTCTATCAATAAAAATGAATTTAAAATAAATAAATAAATAAATAAAAGGGAGAAAAAAGAATATGAAGTGTTATAGGGATTCATAATTCGTTACATGGTTTTGGTTTTCCTACTCCTTTTTTTCACTCTTAGTCTTTCACTACTTTTCATTATTGTAACAACTCATAAATAAGTTTTATTATGCATTGCAGTGTGTACTAATAAATATAATGTAAATGGCCTTGTATTTCAGCTTGTTTTTAAATAATATACTAGAAACAAGAAGTATACATGGACTGTCGGAAAAAAAAATCAGCCATAAATGCCTCTATTTTGTAATATTACATGACTGAATACTTTCTGGACAGCCCTCATATGCTTATACTTTTTTGCTATGTATAAAGATGACCTGGAGTTGAGATCACAGGATGAAAAGTTCTTACCGTGTATTTTATAAGTTTGTAATTTCACTAAAGATTCTACTATTAATAGTTTTATTTTTAACTCATTAAATGAATTACACTAGTAAATATGGATTTTACTTAAGAGGCCAGTTGTGGCCAAAGCCAATCTTTTTCTTTTATTGCCCCCCCCTTGTCTTTCTATATCAAAGAGTCTTTATAAAGTCTTTGTCTTCTTTTCTGAACTATTTAGTTACTATATTTTCATGTAAGTATTCAGAACAGGATTCAAATATAATTTATTGTTTTAACTGAGCCTTTCATTTAGAACCAAGTTGAGGATTACTGATGAAACAAGTACCAAAATATAGGTAATAAATACAGTCCACCAAAAATCTGTATGCCTGGCCATATACATGCCATGACAGAAGATACATGTGCTTTGGAGGTTTGGAAATACTGAGATTTAGTTAGCTCTGTCTGTAGGGTAAGCCATGGATTTTGGATGGCTGGTTGTTCCCTGGAGAGTGTACTCAGATGTACTCAGTGTTTTAAGAGTCCATACTACACCAACAGGTAGGAGGAATTCTACCATCAAACTTAGATTTGAGATTGTGTCAGCCATATGAAAATAACAGAGGTAAGAGATTTCTCAAATTTTATAATTCTCTTGTATTAGTGATTCTGTTGGGATAAAAAACTTGAATTTAGTTTTTGGTCTTGTGTTGAGGCTTAATGTTAAATACCCATCAGGCATGTAATAATGGAAATGACTTCAATTATTTTGATATATGTGTATCTTCATGTTAATTCTGGGTATGCAGAAGTTTTGAGATTAAACATGTCTGGCCTCAAGTTCCAATTCTGCTAATATGTACCTTAGTCAAAGAACCTGTAACTTCCCTATCTGGGCTTTTTATGTCTTAGTTACCACACAGGGGCTGTTTATTTCTCCTTCCCAAAGTTGTCATGAACATAAATTGAGAGAAGACAATAAATGGGCTTACTAGATAATTCCGAAGTTCTCCTTATTCTAGAATGTACCTTCCTCTTGCATAAAACTTCTTGTGACACTATTTACTAATACTACTCTTAATGTATGCTAGTAGCCAATGTATAACATGAAATGTTTTTTTCCTTTATACTTGTAACTGTAAGTCCATGTACAGTTTGAATTTGTACTGTTTCTTTAAAAGATAGGAACTGTCTGTGACTGCTTTAGTAGTTTTGGTAAGCATACCTAGAATTACAACTGATCAAGGAAGATTTTTCAAAGACAGTTTGTGCCTTTCACAAATACAAAAGTATTATATGCTCTTTAGTCCTAAATTTTTTCTCTTGTTCAGGTGATATGTGGCTGGACAGAGATAAAAATATATACATGACAATTTAGTAGACATGTGCTTATCTTATCCAAGTAACTAGTTCAAATTTCTGGTAACTTGACTTGGTCCATAAGTGTTTTTTAAAATCTGTTTAACCATTTAAAAGTATATAATTCAGTGGCTTTAAGTACATCACAATGTTGTACAACCATCATCAGTACCCATTTCCAAAAATGCATGTTGTTTTTGATGTTTTTTGTGGCCAAATGAGAGTTTGGAGCTACCTGGTCCACCATTCTGCTTGAGTTTCATAATTTCAAATGTGAAAACGAACTATGTTAGTGTGGCTATAGCAGCTGTTTTAACAAATCAACTACCAGGTTTATTGGCTCAATCTGATAGAAGTTAGTTTAACAGTCCAGAGTGGATGTTCATAATTGGTGTTGGTGGAGGAGAGGTGGTAGTGGAGCTTGACTTGGCAGGTGAGGGAGAAAGGGTGGGAGAGAAGGAGGTGGGGAGGGGGGAAAAGGGGAAGGGGGATAGGGAGAGAATGAATGCGTGAATGCATGAATGTAGGGGAACGTTCTGTTTTCACATAGTTCTGAGACAGCTGGTGGAACCTATGCCTTCTTTAACATGTTCCTTCTAAGGTTTCCCTGGAGAACCTTACGAGAAAGGGGAAAGAGAAGGATTCTGTCAGAGGTGTTTATAAGCTAGGCCTAGAAATGGTTCATTTCACTAACTTACGTATCTTTGGAATTATTCAGAAAGGTTCTGGATGAAAATCAGTCAAACATAGTAAGAAGACTTTTCTTCACTAGGAGGTAATTGAAAAAGATGTTTTTCTAATGTGTCTTTCTAACTGAGATTCTTATTCTAAAATAATTTAATTTTGTATAAGTGGTCTTCCCTTTTCTGATCTCTGACAATGTCATTTATCAATACTTTCTGTTGATGATTGGAACACCAGTGATTTTCCTTCCCTTAATGTAAGACAGACAACTATATACAGATCACTGTTCTGCTTCGAATTAAGTGATTAAACTCACTTAAACCAAGGTGTACTTTGAAACACTGGCATAGTGGAAGCATAGATTCAAGGAATAGTACTTTTTTTCTTTGCAGATTTCACTGCAAAATAGTGTCACTTGATTTTTCTGGAGGTACAGGAAAATTCTAATTGTTAGTTCTTTCAGGGTTTAGTTGGTGAAAGGGGCCACTGTGAATTTTATTTTTAATTAGAAAAAATGGCTTATGGAAATGTGACCTCGTCTCCTTCCCTCTTTGTTTTTATCATTAACACAGTACTTGTGCCAGACTTTTTGGAATTACCTGTACTTAAACAGCGAAATAAGGAGTCTTCTGCTGCCTATTTCTGTTAGTGGCCTAAATGGTCATTACCAGGATTCTCTGTACATTCTTGGGGAACAAATTAAGTAGATGAAGGACAGCTAACTTTTAGAAGGAGAGAGAGGCACAGATACACCGTTTTCCTGTTTTCTTCCATGTATCCAAATATACATGTGAAGTTATCTGGGATTTACTGAAAAGTGGCACAGTGACTATAACACTGAGTTTAGTTTTGACCATTCATAAGTTGCTAATAGTTACAGGGTGGAATTTTAAAGACTAACTATGCTCATGGAATGCTATACTCCGTAAATTGTATGTTTTTCTTGGTAATGGAAATACGGGATAAAAATGTCTTATTTTCTAAATAGAGTTGTATTGTTATTCTAAATATGTCATGTATCTCTCTCTGAGAGAGACCTCTTTAGATTTCTCTGGTACTATATGAAGTACTTTCTATTTAAAAGTAAATATATAATATCTCAGTGTGCATATGGATTGAACTCTCTTATTTTGATGATAAAAAATTGCATAAATGCTCTGACATCTGAAATGTGTCTACAAATTAACATTGCCGACTTAAGACTTTGTAATTCTAAAAATGAATTCTAATTAGTTACAAGTAAATAACATGCAACTTTCCTTTAAATGTTGCTTGTAGTAATTTAAAAAAATTATTTAAAAAACTATATTAAAACTAATGATAAATCAAATATTTTTCTAGGTATTAATTTATATTGAGTGTGATATAATATAATGGTGTTGGAATCCATTAGAGTTAATCATTACTGTACATATTTATGTGCCTATTTTTTGTTGTATTTTTTTATAAAACAAATGAATACATTAAATCAGGGTTATTGTGTAAAACAAATAGTAGGGAGTTTTTATGAAGACCTAAAACCTCTAGGAAGTAAGTAATAAGTAGGCCAAGAGGTTAACTGTTAATAATTGTATGATTAACCTGGCCAGTCTGTTGTTAGGGTTTGTGCTCTTAATCCTGCTGCCTCTTACTCTTTTATAAACACGCTACTATGTGTGTACTCATATATAGTAATTTGTCATTTTTTAGTACAAAACTAACATTATATATGCATAGCGCTTTGGAGCTTTTCCCCCAAAGTTACATTTTGACATTTTACTGTTTTTTTTTTTTAATGGCTATACATTTTATCATAATTTATGTAAATTTATTTACTATAAATTAATTTATCCTTGATGTAAGCTTGGTTTTTTTCACTATTGCAAACATGGTTATGATGAATATGTTTATAATCTTTCTGTGTATGTTTTAGGATGTTGGTGAGATTCCTAAAATTGAAATTGTTGTGTCACTGACAACATATTTAAAATTTTGGTAAAACTGTGAAATCATCTTCCAGAGTGGCAGAAGTAGTTTATATACACATCAACAGTGTTACAAATACCTTTCTCAATACTCTGCCAACAAAAGGTGTCATTAATCCCTGAAATGTTTGCCACTGGTATGGGCAAAAATTAGTTAACTCTTTGCTGTTGCTATTTTCATTTCTAATTTCGTATTTATTAGCCATTTGGGTTTCTTTTGTGAGTTATCTCTTCATAATTTTTGCCCATTTTTCCATTGGATTGTCAATTTTTGAATTTTAACTTTGTAAATATTGTATACTTTAAAAAAGTCTGTTGTTGATCAGTATGTTGGTTAAGAATATGGGTTTGAACCAGGTGGCCAGGCTAAATATTGGTTTTGTCACTTCCTTGGGAAGGTTAAAATCTTCATACCTCAGTTTCTTTGGAAACCCAGGTTAATATGACTTCACTTATATGTGGAACATAAAACTGAAAGCAGCAAAGAAAAAAAAACTTATGGACACAGTGAGTAGTTTAGTGATTACCTGAGGGTAAGTGGAGAGGGGATAGGGGAGGAGGGAGAGGGACTCAAATACATGGTGATGGAAAGAGAACTGACTCTGGGTGGTGAACACATAATACAACACATAGACGATGTATTGTAGAATTGTACACCTGGAACCTATGTAAATTTTACTCACGAATGTTACCTCAATAAATTCAACAGTAAAAGAAAAAAAAGAAAACCAGGTTAGTGATGGTATACCTCAAGAGATTATTGTGAAGATTAATAAATCACTAATTATAAACAACACAGAACAGTATCTAATCCTTAGTAAGTGATCTCGAAATGCTGTCTTTTTAGAATAATTATTGCTATTTTTATTTAAACTGTTCTCTTATTAGCAAAATTAAATTTTTTTGGCCACATCTGCTAAGGTTTTTTAATGTTTTTTTCATTTTTAGTTTTACCAAATTAAGATTGCCTCATTCTAATATTTATAAGAAAAAAGTACATTTTTAGTTTTTGCCAAAGCTTTGCGTAGTTTTACTTTATATTTGTTGTCTGTATGAAATTTCTTTTTGTGTGATAGGAAGTAGGTGGTCTTAGATTATTTTCCCCAGTGGTGTATCTAGTTAATCTCCAATGATGTCTTAATCATATACTAAAATTTCCATGTATGTGGGAATCTGTTTCTGGACTCTTTATTGTATTTCACTGATAAATTTGTGATCTATTTGTCAATTCTTGTGTCAATATGATACTTATAATTACTATAGTTTATGTGTTTTGATAATTTGGGAAAAATCCAGTAATTCTTTTTCAAAAAATTTTGTGGTTATTTTGATAATTTTTTATATTGATTTTAGATTCTATTCATATTCTATTTAAAAATTCTATCAAGTTTTTAGAAGGATTGATATCTTTACAATTGATATCTTATCCAAGAATACTGATATCTCTCTCCAAAAAATTAATTAATTTGATACATACACATGGAGGTTCAGACGGTACAGATGAGCATAAGATGAAATGTCGTTATAGCCACTTGCAAAAACAGAATCATGCTCTAATACTGTTAACTTTTCTGTATCTTTTTTTCCTACCTTATAATTTATCATGGAAATTCTTCCATAAGGAAATCTAGTGGTTTATTTCATTTATTTTTAAAGGCTTCATAGTCTATCATTGTATGGAAATATTGTAATTTTTATTTACAATAATGAAGGACATTCTTATTGATGGACATTTTGATTATAATCAGTTTTGTTTTTGCTAGTATAACTAATATTTTACAGAATGTCCTTCATTATCTTTGTGTTCTTGTATATGTTTATATCGTAAGAATAATTTCTGGACATGGATATGGTAGATCAGAAAGTTCAAGGTTTTCAATTGACAGATATTTTTGGTTTCTACTTTAAAAATGTTGAACCATTTTTATATTCGCACTGTTAGTGTATGCAAATGCATATTTCCCAGCACCAACTCTGGATTTTAACAACTGCATTTTATATTTGCTACTCTGAAGGTTTTGCCATTTTTTAAGTCATGAGTTAGGTTGACCTATTTTAAAAGGTTCATTAGCCATTGTTTTTCTGTTTAAGCACTTACTGTGGGCCAAGCACTGTTCTAAATGGATTGCATGTTCATTTAATGAATATGAATCCTAATGTCATTTGCTTTTTAAAAAATGATTTTTTTTCTTATTCATCTCTTAAGAGCATTTTATGTTAAGAAAATGACTTTTAGTTATATAGATTGCAGATTTTTTTGTTTCACTTAATTGTCTTTTTAATGATTGTGCATATATATATGTGTACTTTATACACAATTTTACATTTTTATGAATGAGATGTTTTATAGTTTTCTTCATCTTATCAGTTTTGGTCAGGCTTACTGCTAGATGTTTATTTAAAAAGTAAATACAATAAATATAAAAAATACAAATGGGATCTTTATTTCCATTTAGTTTTTAATTGATTATTGATGAGGTATGGGAAGTGTTGATTTTTGAGTACTAATCTAGAATTTCATTAGTATCTTTTAAGAGATACTCTTGAATTTTCTAGATATACATTAAAGCCTTCTACAAATGATATGCTTATAGCTTAATGTTTGTACCTCTTATTTTCTTTTTTCTTCTGTTTTGACTAAGGTCACCGGGATAGAATTAATTAATAGTGCTCACAGCAGCCATTTTGCCTTGTTCTTGACTTTAATGACTTTTATTGATGTAGTAATAGGATAGTAATCGCATCTTTTGGGGGCATTTAGTTGGAGGAAAGTAGTTTACCTAGTAAATGGACATTATTACCTTGAAGGTTAAGAAATCTAACTTTTACTTCAGTATTTTGCTTGTGCAAACATTTTATTCTCAACTCTTCTATTTATATAGTAAGGATAATTATTATTCTGCAATTTAAAATTCTTATATGGAAGTTATTAAACATATATAAAATATCATAGTCAGCCTGGAAAAGCATCAGTATGTGACAGGTTGCTGTTGGTTGAGTTATTTTCAAATACTTACTGATATTTCACACTTGCATCCTGATTTCTGAGTCATGGAAAAATTTTTGGTCTGATTTTTTGGTCACTATCATTGACTTGAAAAGTAATTTGTATTTTTTGTGGGCATAATAGTGAAAGCTTATTCAAACTTTTCATTTTTTTTCTGTCGGCTCTTAAATTCATTATTCAGGAAAATGGAAGGGTAAAGTAGTGCAGATTAACTGAAAATGGTTAACACATACCCATTTTTTTTATTGTTAAATTTATTGAGGTGACATTGATTAGTAAATATTACATAGGTTCCAGGTGTACAATTTTGCAATACATCATCTATAATATGTGTTGTGTTACATCTTGTCGCCCAGAGTCAGTTCTCTTTCCATTACCATCTATTTGAGACCCTGTCCCTTCTCTCCCATCCCTTCCCCCCCATATCCTCAGATAACCACTAACCACTAAACTATTGACAACACTACCCATTTTTGAAATCATTCAGACAGCCGACAGGAATTCAATAATGAGCAAGACACAGTTTCTGCCTTTTGAGTTCTGTATGGTGTTTAATAGCCTTTACTTGTCTTCTCAGCTGAGAGATTTATTGAGACTAATATTTTAATAGTCTCCAATTCCTAGGATAATGCCTAGGATCTGTTGGGGTCTCAGTATAATTTTGCTTAATGTGTTTATGTTTGTGAAACATTCAGAATACAGATTCTAATTCAGTTGGTATGGTTAGGGCCCAGAATCCTCCTCCCTATTATTAACAAGCACCTCACGGTGTTTTCCTGTGGGTATTCCCCATATGTGTGTGTGTGTGTGTGTGTGTGTGTGTGTGTGTGTGTGTGTGTTTTCCTGAATAAAAATTTTCCATTGTATCTCATAGAAAATAAATTTTGGAAGGAGAGGTTCATTGTCATCTTCTGTGCGTTAGTAATGTAAATTTGCCTTCTACATTAGATTTCAGCTTTCCATTTAAGAGTGATCTGTTCATTTAGCAGTGTAGGTGGACTCTTGGTATCTACTTAGTAAATATGTGTTCATTACTTAACATTGATATGTTGCAGTATTTATGGAATTAGCTATTATTTACTAATACAATGATTCATTTTAAGTTAACTTTATGATTTTAATGTATTTTTAAAAGAACACTTCTAAAAAGTGAACTAGTCTTTTTTCCTCCTTGATATTCTTGTCATGGCTTAGGTGCATATAGACCTTGAAAAAGTTAAGCATTTCACATGAGGCCTAAAATGTTTCTGTTAATGACCAAAGTCTAACCTTTATTTTAAAGAGTATTGCACATGAGTAGCTGATTATAGTCTAAGGTAGTTTGCAGGGTATTAGAACATTTTTGTATTGTTATATTATATGCTCCAAAATATGACCAAATTGTGATTTCAGGTTTGTAGAATTTACTAATCGTGGCATCCTTGATTTGGCCAAAATGAAGTGCTGATGGAAATTTAATCTGTTTTCATATTTCTATAAAAATTCTACAGTAGAATTTTACTTTAGTAAATATTTTTATTGGTGAATCGGATCAGTTAGCTTCCAGCTGGTTTTTATCTTGTTCATTTCTTTCTTCCTTTGCGTATCTATTCTTATCTTAGGATGTAAGTTTAAAAAAGTGAGTTGTAAGAGTTACAAAAACATTTTTATGAAGTTCTATTCAGTAATTAATAAAAAGCTCTTTTCATGGAAATATATAACTGATACTGAATGTATTTTGTCATGATGGACATTTAAATATTTCATTAATTTTTGATAATTTTAATGAGATACATAGTTTCTTGATTGACATCTTAACTGAATTTTACCCAGCTCAAAAGAATGACTATTTCATTTCTGAATTTAAATCAGTGATGTTGCTAATCTATATGAGAAAACTACCTGTGTTTATCTGTGTGCATGGAAAAAGTTAGTTATGATAGACTAAGAATTATTTGAGATTAATGAGAAAGGAAACAAATGTTCCTTTGGAATTAGGAAAGCTTATTCTTTTTTTTTTTTTTTTTTTTAACATACACTTACAGAGTGCTTAATGTGTGCCAGATATAGTTCTAACTGCTTTACAAATGTTAACTTATATAATCATTACAACCTCATGGAACAGGTACTGTTACTATTCGTTTTACAAATGAGGAGCCTGAGGTACAGCAGGGTTAACTTGCCCATGCTGCTGTTGAGTGGCAAGTTTGAATTTGAACCCAGGCCTTCTGGCTTTACATCCTCTTCACTTACCTTCTGTTAATGCTGCCGGTTGTTTTCCCAAAGCATTGCTGATATGTTTATGGGGTCTGACAGTTAAGTTCTTGAAATCATCCTACAAAACATGCTGCTACATACCTCATTGCTGAATCTCACTATGATCACCTTCCAAGTACTCCCCTTGAGGAGCTATGCACCGATGCTAGCCCCTAGTCCACCCTTCAAAGCAATTTTGGAACTCTTTATGGAATGGCCATCAAAGCTGTTATTGTTATTACTCTTGATGTCCTAAATATCACTGAAATGTCTTCCTTTCAATATTTCCTTTATCTTCAGGTAAAGAAAAAAGTAATTGGGGGCCAGCCAGATCAGGTGAGTAGGGAGAGTATTTCAATACAGTTATGTGTTTACTGACTAAAAATTCTCTCACAGACGGTGCCATGTCGTTGTAATGCAAGAGCCATGAGTTGTTGGTGAAAAGTTCAGGTTGTTTTCATCTAACTTTTTTTCATCAGCACTTCTAAATAGTAAACTTGGTTGACTGTCCATTTGGTGCAAATTCATAATGAACAATCACTCTGATATTAAAAAATGGCATTATCTCTGTAAACCTGTACTAACATATCCCTGATTTTACTTCCACTCTTGCCAAGTTTAATAAGAAATTTAATGTTTATTCATTGCTCTAATTCAAGGACAACACACAAAAACATGCAACAACGATATGACTGCCATTCAGCAAGACATTGCCACACATCGCCTTGAACATAGCTGAACATAGATAGACCAAGGTCATGAAACCTTACCGAGTTGTTTGTATAGTGCTGCCGATGTAAGCGCATGGTGGGAAGTTCTCATACTTAATTACCAGACCTTGTATGTGTTATATGTTTATTGTTACTTGTATTTGATTTTCTGCAAGATATATTTTATGCTGTGCATTATATAATTTTTTATGGCTTATGTCATGTCATGATTTTTTTTTAAATTTAGAACACAGACAACTATTAGAAAAGGTAAAGTTGTGGATAATAAAATTGGCAATAATTACTGAACATTGTGAGGAATAAGGCTTTGTCTCCAAGTAGATGTGAATGAATACCACTTTACATCATTTAAAAAAAATTATTCGCATTTCTCTGTAATTCGTCAGTTCCAAATTTGCCCTTAAAATCTATTGAAAGTTTTTTTTTAAGTCTGCTTCTTTAGTCCTTTTTTTACCAATCACTTTTTTTTTTTAAATTTAAAGTTAGTAGGGTGGACCACAATTGAACATTAACTGCATTTTGCAACTTTTAGCGGCATCTCTATGTGTTGTTTCTCAGACTGGAGCACTAAAGTATTTGTGGATTTTTACCAGGGAGTATGTGAAATTACCAAAGTATTACTCTTTTAAAGCACCATTTCTTTCAGTACAAATAAGTAGTGGGGGTGGAATATTCAGTAATTTAATTTTTCAGCATTTAAGAAAATTTTTATGTTAAAACTAAATAATTCTCAAGATAAGAGGTAAAGAATTTTATAATAATGATTTCTACTCTAGAAATCCTGAAGGTATATATCATTTCATTATGTGGAAACAGTTTCAGGAGTTCTTGGTTGTATTTGAAATTAGTTGTCTTGGAAGGTTGTAAAATAAGGGAACTAACCAACATAAAATGCTACTCAGTAAAGTTGAGAGAGCATGCTCACTTTATCAGTCAGTCGTCTCTTTGTTGGACTGCTAAAAGGAATCATATTATGAGAGATATCTTATAACTTGTGTTTAATCTTGAAAATGTATTGTTTTTTGGCTTTTATTTTAGCAAACCCCACTTTTAAGTAAATCCTAAGTAAAATTAGGATTTATAAAAAATAATTTTGGGGTTATTTAATTTACAAAAGGTTGAACATGGTATATCTTTAAATAGCTTCTTTAGTTCATTATATGCACAGCTTCAGGCCTGCATGTTATATAAATAATTAAATTAGTAAATAAAGAAAGGAACACCAATGGTCCCTAGATGTTTAGTTTTTATTATTTTTTATTTTTTTAAATTCATTGTTATTGTTAGACTTATTGGGGTAACATCTGTTCATAGATGTTTAGTTTTTAAATATAAAACATGTTGGGGAAAGATTAAAAGGATATAAATCTGGAAATCTGTATAGGCATTGTTTTGTTTTATTTTTTAAATACCTAAATGGTTTGGATACAAACAAGATTGATGTAATTGCTTTCATTTTATTCTACATACTGTGATTATGGTTTGAATATACCAGTTATTTTTTATTAGTAAGTATGACCATTAAAACAGTAATTATTTGACTTGTAGAGTAACATGAATGTATTCTTAGTATATCCAGATGGAAATTGTGACACAAGGCATTTTTACTTCAGTGACTTCAGGAAGAAAGTGGTGGTGGGGTGAAGAAAGTGGTAGTGGGGTGGTTGGCAGGGAACCTTTGAATAGGGTAATTATGGGGACAGCAAATTAAATAGTTTGTATGCTGCCCAGGAGTGTATTTTCTATGTGGAATTTTCTATCCAATAGCAGAGAGAAGTACAAAGCATTTTCTATGTTTAGAAAATTAAATCAGAAAAAATATACTTTTGTTGTTTTGGTTTTACTGCCATTTAGACTTGAAGAAGAAAATTAGCAATCAGAATTTGCATAGTTCTCAAGTTTTCATATCCTTAGTCTAAGTTTCTTTATTTATCACTATATATTTATTGTTCATTTAAACATGTTAATTTACCTCATCTGTAAAACTGTGTAAATTGCAAATTTTCTATAACTTGGCTAATTACTTTTATAGTAAAGAATATATTTATACAAAGTAAATTGGGTATGATAAAAGAATAAAAACCCTGGCTTCCATCATCACATTTCTTATGCTTCAGTAGAAGATGAACCAGAAGTAGGGATTAAAGAGTTGGAGAGGTTTTTTGGGGCTTGCTGGTAGGATACAAAAATTATTCAAATGGGGTAGTGGGGAGGAAACTTGATAAACAGAGGCTTCCAGATACGTGATAGTAAATGGTTGTGACTTTTCTAAGGCATGCCCCTCAATTTTCTGTTGTTCTTGTCATTTTGGGGGTAGCAGACTGAGTCCAAATTGAAGCAATGAAAGAAATAAAATAATAAGAAAAAAAATTATAACAGATCTGGAAAACAGGAAAGGATGCATTCAGTAGGCCAGAAAATTTGGGAGCTTTCTGGAAAATATGGTTGACAAGAGTAGATTATTAAAAACCACTACAGAAAAGCCTGTAACTCAACATCGGGAAAATATCTGGTTTTCTGAGTAGAAAGTATGCTTGCTTCTGTAATAGTTCAGAAATTCACCCAGTTTAGAGATGACAGAGAAATGACCTTGTGGGCAAAATCAAGACAATAAGAAGACTATAGAAAAATCTGTCTACTGGTCTCTTCTCTTTACTGTACTAGGGAAAAACCCACATACAAAGACCCACAGCCTTACATTATGGGCATGATGGGAGTAGGGGAGACTCTTGAGGAAAATGACACAGTGACCTACACCAGCCATCAGTACTGAACAATACAGATTTTTACTTAAAAAGATGAAGACACTGATGAAATACTGGATATTTGAGGAAATTCAGCTGTGCTAAAGAGAAGACTCATACTAAAAATAGGAAAGCAGTCCAGAATTAAAGTTAATAAAAATAAATTTCTGGTTAGAGTTGAGAAGTGTTGTATTGAGAAGGAACAGTGAAAAAAGTTCTAAATCATTAGAAATGTATGTAATTGTCATTTAAAATCCTTAGAGGCCAAAAAAAGGCAGAGGGTGCTAGAATCTAGAATGCTAAGTTGACTGCAAAGCTGCTCTTAGAACGCTTGTTGACCTAGAGGCTTGCATTTAAAAGTCATGTGGTTTGAGGGGACAGATCCTTGGGCTTCTCCTAGATGGGAAATTGGATTTGTGGCCCCTGTATAAGGCCAGAGTTCTTTAAGATCATGTTTCAATGAAAGAGAACTTAGAAAGTTAAACAGCAGAGATTATCAGAGAAACTTTCTTTTCTTGGCATGTAGGTATAAGACTGAAAAGTCTTACCTAAAAATTTATGACCATAAGCCTGCCTTCATGTGGGTGTGAAATTCTAATTTATACTTCTTACCTAGATCAGAAAACTACAGGCAGAGAAAATTATTTGAAAACAGTCAAATGTTGTTATTGCTACAAAGCACATGACAACCAAATTTGATACACTTTAGGGTGACGCACCTTTAAGATAAGCCATTTACAATGCTTGTTGATTGAGCCTGCATGAAATGTTTTGAAGAAAATCAGCAATCATAAGCAAAGAGTAAATAGGAAAGACAAACAGAATTGAACTTCTTTGAACATCAGATACGGAAATTACTAGATAAGAGTATGGAATATATGTATATAAAATCTGTGAAGAAATAAAATGGGGGATTAAAAACATGAGCAAGGAACAAAATGCTGTCAAGAAATACCAGGAAGATTTGAAAAAGAATGGAACATTTAGAAATTAAAAATGTAATTGGATTTTAAAAGCATTTAATGGTTTAAATAGATTAAATCCAGTGGAAGAGAGATTTGATAATTTGCAGATAGATCTGAAAAAAAAACCCAAGATATGGAAACATGAAAATGATATTTAGAAACAGAAGAATAAATATGTCTTATATACGAGTATGTGAAGTTGGAGTGCCAGAAAAAGAGAATGAAGAGATGATGACAGTCTATATCTAAAAAGGAATTACAGGGTTTTACAAAATTAAAAGATGAAATCATTAGACTGAAAAAAGCACAGTAAATTCAGAGGAGAAAAAATAATAGATAATATGAAAGAAAAAGAGAACTTAAAAGTAGCCAGAAATACAAGCAGATTATTTACAAAGGTATAAAAATTAGACTGGTAGCAGACTTCTAAACTACAACAATGGATGCCAGAAGTCAGAATTCAGTTTTCAAATACTAAAAGAAAAAAAATGTCATCTTAGGAATAATAACTAGCAAAGTCATTAAAAAACAAGAGTTTTGAAATATATTTGCAGACAAACACGAGATTGATAGAAATTTAAAAGTTTTGCTATACTGGGTTGGTAAGCATGGATCACAGGGAGAACTCAGCTTGCAGAAGTGTAAATAATCACTTTTGAGAGTAATTGGCAATGTCTAGTAAGTTTGAATGTGCATTTTCCTATAATCTAGAAATTCTGCATATGTATTGTATGTATGTATGTATATATTCATTTGTGTTTATATACAAAGGCTGTCTGGAAAGTATCCAGCCATTTATTATGAAAAATAGAGGCATTTATGGCTAGATTTTTTTTTCAAACAGCCCTCATATATACATACACACATGTATACATACCTTAGCATTGTATGTTGATAACTATTTTGAACATGACATAACTGAAGTCAAATTTTCAGGAAACAATTTACTCTTACTTCATACAGTATAATTTAATCTGTGTTTGTGCCTTACAACTTGGTTCATTTTCTTCCTTTTTTCCCTTTACCCTTCACTCACTCTCTTTTTTAAAAAAAGGCTACTTGTGACTTTGACCCACTAATGTGATTTTATTGTTAGTTTATGAGCTGTAGTTTGAAAACTACTACCTTAAAGAAACTCACACGTAAGTGCAAAGAGACAAGGATAAGGATGTTCATAACAGTATCATTTGTAAGATTGAAAAATTGGAAGCAGTCGTTAGCTCTAATAAATGGAAAGTGGATAAACTAATATATCCAGATAAGGACTTTTAATTATAAAGCACAATAAATCAGTGAATTATGACACCCATATTTAATTGATATGCTTAAAAATATAATGCTGAATACAGAAAGCACAGTGAAGAATGTATAAAATATGATGTTTATATGAAACTTAAAAATGCAAAGCAATTTTATATATATATATATATATATATATTACATATACACATATAGGAAAATACATGAAGAAATCCATGGAAATGATAGACACCAAACTGAGCTTATCTCTGGGAAGGAAAGGGATTTCTGTTATCTGGATATTTTTTCTTAAGCTGGGTAGTAGATACATAAGTGCTTATTAAGTTTTATCTTATACTTCTTTGTATATCTGAAGTATTTCACAGTAAATTTTCTAAAAGGGGAGGTAGCATCATTGGCAATTAGACTGGGATTTCTATCAGAGTAGAGCAATAAGAGTTGAACATTATGAGAGAAAAGCCTATAAAATAGATCCAGGAGATCAGTATCTGTGAAATAGGAATTCCACAAGTTAAAAAAAAAAAGCTGCATTTTGGGAAGCAGTGGATAATAAAATGATAGAATAAAATTTTCTTGAGCTGAAGAATGTTATCAAATAAGGTGCTGGATAAAATTTCCAATGAAATCAAGTACTGGTAAAACATCAGAATTCCAAGGATGAAAAGAAAATTATGTTTCCAGATAGAGTACCCTAATGGAAAAAAAGAATGAGATGGTAAACAGGCTTACCCTAATGGAAAAAAAAAATAAGATTGATATCTGATTTTCCTTATACAGTGCTGGATACTAATTAACAGTGGAAAGTTCCTGTAGGGTTTTGAGATCAAAGTAGTATGATCCTAAAGTTCTGTGTGCAGCAAAACAAATTTTCAGGTATGAAGGCAAAATACATATTTGTTCCAAAGGACTCTGAACTATTATATTTATAGATTTAAATGAATATATTATTTGGAAGTACTTAAGCAAAATGGAATGACTCAGAATAAAGAATTGTGGACCATAAAAGGAAAGGTACAGGCATACTTTGGAGAGAACACTTGTCCATTTCAGACCACTGCAATAAAGTGAGTCGTAAGTTTTTTTGCTGGCGAAGGGTTTTGCCTTCACTTTGTAAAAATCCCAACATCTATGAAGTTCAATTAAGTGAAGCACAAAACAGAATATGCCTATATACATTAAACACTGACAAACAAAAGCAAACAACAAACCAAAGCCAAATCAATCAGTAAAATTTATGGGTAAATCTAAAATATTGTTATTAACATACTTTGAAGTATAATATAACTTTGGAGAAAATATTCCTAATAAAATGGAAGATGTAAAAAAAAAGACAACTAGAAAATGAAATTCTAGATAATTTAATAATAAAACTTATACTCTTAGCAGGTGTGAGAGAATACTGCACATAGTGTGCTATGCAAGTAATTTCTATTCGTGGAATTACAGGAGTGGATGCTTTTTATTTCTTGGTATTTCTGAAGAAATACTAGTGGAAATCGATGTTGAAAATTTGAGCAGCCTTTTGTTAAAAGATAACCAATGATTAGCTCCCCAACCTTCTCCGTATGTGTTTGAAATGACTAAAAATGTATCTAAAAATTAGGCCTGTAACAGCATTGGGCAGCAAGAAAAGGTGGCATTGGTGTAGTAGATTTTGGGTAATTTCCATGCAGCTAGAGAGCAGATGGAATGGGAGGAGCAGAGAAACAATAGCAGAGCAAATCCCAACTGAAAAGTGAGTGTTTTCTCCGTGTATTCAAGAAACTCCATTTGTGTTGACAGTTTTAAAGATATGGAGTTGTCTGTGGGGTAATCATCAGAGCAATTAATTTAAAATCTATTTGTAACAGTTGGAATCTCTCCTTACTTACTTATTTGTACAGAGTGATTGTCAGCAGGGACATTTGTCTCTAGAATAGAGTCATGGCTTCTGTTCTGCAGATGATGATTCTGGAGAAGGCTTTTGGTAAGGTGTGATGCAGTTGGAGAGAGTAGCAGAGCAGAGCCTCAAAACTCTGCATGATACAGAGTGGAGGAGAGGGAAGGGGAAAGAGAAAAATGGTCCTGCACGTGTGAAATACACTAAAATACTCCATCCCCAAAATAAAGTCTTCCTGATGTTGGAAATTGGGGGATTCCAGCCCACAACCTGCTTTATGACCACATATTGTAAAAGAAAACGTGCCTCTTGCTGGGCTCTGCCCACTCACATTCAGCCTGAAATCAGCTCTCTCATTCAAAGAAGATGCCTGCAGAGAGGACTAGACCTGTAAGATCGACTGGAGAAACCCAAGCCAGTCACGTAGCTCTAGAACACCATTCACAATTTGGGAATACCAAGGGATCACCAGAAAACCAATAATACACAGAAGATGAACTAAGAGAAAAACTGACCCCTGGAGGACAGGAATAATAGAAGAAGTAAATGCAATTTTTATACTCAGATTTAAGAGGATAAAACAGCTGAAAAAGTATGTCAAGGTCTTCTGAAAGAAGCAATATGTGGAGTTATCAGAAACAAAGATCTGGTTAAAATTTAAAAAAAGGAATGGTTGAAAGTTGAATGAATGATTTTGCAGTAAATTTGGGGAAACATCCTAGAACTTACAGATAAAAAGGTAGAGATTGAAAATATGAACAAATGTTTAAGTGACATGGGGTATGGAACTAGGTATTTCGATCTTCAGAGGAGATCAGGGATGGGGAGAGAATGGTCAAAGTAGTAAAGCACAATGCCTAGGTGCAAGGGAGTGTTAAATGGATATTTAAGATACATACTATGTAAAAAGATGGTCAAGATATAATGAAGAAGCAAGTTATAAGAACAGTATGCATAATATTATATTTGAGGTCAGAAATCATGCATGTTCAAATATGCACAAGAAAAATGAAATTTTAATAATGGTTTTCTTGGGAGAAAAAGATGGAGGAATGAGAAAGGAATATTTTTCATTTTTCTTAAAACTGTTTTATAATGAGCATATTTTAATTTAAGAAATGCAGCACTGAAAGTTATATTGGCGAGAAAGGGAGGAGAGCACATGAGGGGTAGCAGTGGTTACCTGAGCCACTACACGTAAGTCTCAAGTCCAGTTTTCTTTGTAATGTATTTTTCTGTTACTTCTTAGCAATCATCTCCTTCCTTCAGTATTCCTAGACTCTCACACACTTCTTTGACCCTCTTTTTTCACTCAAAGTATCAGAGTAGGGGTGGCTAATTCCTTCATTGTATGTGGATTTTATGAGAGATGATATATATGAGGGCTGTCTGGAAAAAAATCCAGCCATAAATGCCTCTATTTTTCATATACATGGCTGGATATTTTCAGGAAATCCCTCATATATGTGGAGAGTACTTTAAAGTAGGGATATTGTCTAGGTATTGCTTTAATAAAGGGTAGTATCTAACATCTTTTTTAGAATGAGTGAGGATAACAATAAATAACAAAGGGAAATAGGATAATGACATATTCAAGATTTTTGTGTTGAGAGTAGGAATTGCTTAGTGTCAAAATAGGAACATGTAGTATAATTACAGAGGCGTGAAGTAGTGTTCTGGAACACCTGAAAGGCCCCATCCCTTTTTGTGAAGAGATGGGTATGATCCTTGATCTCAGTACACCACATCTACCATAAACTTCTGAACCCTCCACCATCATTCAGGATGTGTCTGTAATGGTTGAAGAAGTGGAGGACGGCATGGAGGGAGTGCTGAGAATCCTTGCCTGGGACAGTTTATGGGAAGAAAAGCCATACAGGTATTCTTCTTATGTATTTTACTTGGTTGCTCTGTTTTTGTTGGATAAAATAATTATTTTTCTGGAAGGAATGGGGAGTGGTTAGTGGGGGCGGTGGGAGATGGGAAGGTTGGGGTGGAGCCATCTTCTCTTTAAAGGTGGTAAAACAATTAGGAAAGAATACTAGCATCTTTCTGTATTTCCTTTTTGACTCTTGCATGGCTTTTGCTGTCATCTTCACAGTGAAGGAAGTTGTATCGGAGTTCTTGAATCACACACATTCACTCCTATGGTAATAAGATTGACCAGGGACTTTTAGGTAACAGCACAGCAACATAGTAGTATTAGCTAGGAGCAGCTTTTAGAAACCAGTAGAGAGTGTTTAAGTCTGTAACTGTACTGAATTTTAAATATTTTGAATACATGTTTAAACATCTTATTTCTAATTAATTTGTTGACCATGTCTTCTTTGGTTATGTTAATTGATTATTTAACCATTTGACACTGACTTATTTCTCAGGCATGAAGATATTTACCGCTGCTAGTTGTTAGTTGTTAAGTTGTTAATTAACTGGAGGTCTTTTAGTCTTAAAATCTTGATTTTTCTTTAGAATAGCAGACACTTAAGTGCCTGCAGCTCAGTGAATGGCTTCCAAAATAGCTAGTCCCAGTGTAGCTTAAAAATATTGCAAAAAGATTTTTCTCTTCAAACCATATGTCAGGGATTTTCAAGAGATTTTCTTATTGAAGTTTTAGAACTGGTATCTTCAGTTGTATTCCTGATAACTTAGAATTCTGTTATGCTTCTTGAACGATAATATAAGTGTGCATGTGTTTGGGGGGAAGTTGTTTTTGAAACCTTAGAGCAGTTGGAACATACACCTATAACAACTCAATTAAGAGGATATAAACAAAGATATGCCAATAAAATTAGCTAAATAAGAGCGTATCTTGTAAAGTTTCTTTTTCCTATTTATTTCAAGAAAATAAGAAGTGTGGTTATTAAGAGAGAATTTTGTATTGTTTTTCTTTTCTCTCTCTTTTTTTTTCTAGCTTGGGTTCTTGGAAAATCCCATGTTGTCTTCCAGTCCTTTTTGAATCAAGAAAGACTCATTGAAGACCTTTGAGAAGAGACTGTTTTGAAGAAGGAAAAGGAAATACTATTTGAAATAAGAAGGCAAACAGACCAAAAGGATAATAGAACCATATATTTTTCTTGAGTGTATAATACCAGTAGGACTTCATAGAGTGAACATGGAGAGCTAAGAAGGAAGGAAATTAAGAAATGACTGAATTTTATGGGTCCTGATGGAAAAATGTTGGCCATCTACTAATGTGGAAAGACAGTCCCAGGCTTCTCTGTCTCTGCTGTGTGCAGTTATCATAAACTCTTCTCACTTTCAGAATCACCCCTTCGTCTTCTGTGAATGATGGCACTCTTGCTTTCTTCAGCTGTACTTTCAAGGGTGCATGAAAATAGATAGGTGTCTGCCAAAACCTAAAAAAGTTTTCATTTATTTATCATTAGAACTTTGTAAGATACCCCTCTTATATTTTAAAATTCTGTAGCGCTCGAAATCAACCATTATGGGGTTGTTTTTTCTTTTTTCTTTTTGTCAATAAATATTATGTATTCAAGATGAAGTATGATTATTCCTGATCATATTCTGGTCAGTTTTCTTCATTTTGATGTCTATAGACAGCTTGATAAAACTGAAATTTTATTTTTTACACTTAAATAATTATGCTATTTATGGTGTGTAATCATGATTTTCTGTTTTTGTTGAGGTTTTAACAGATCTTACTATATATGTCAAAATAAAAAATTTAAAATAGTAAATATGTTGTAATATCATGAATGCGCACATTTTCATCTAAATATTGTTCATTTTGGTGTAAATCTCAATCCTAAATGGCAAATTTATCTCAATTATTGGATATTAAGTATTTATCTGTGTTATGTAAGAGCATTTTACAGATTTGGCTTGTGTGTGATTTTAAATTTAACTTTGATTGTTTTTAATTCTTTACATATAATCATACTCTATTAGGCAGCTTCTCTTTGGAAGACAATTGGAAGACTTTCTGTTTTTGAACCTGTAATTGGTTGTTTCAGTTTTCCAGGCCAATAATATGAACTCTGAACCTTGTTTCTACTTTGTCCGTCTTTCTTTATTTTAAGAACTTTTGGAACAGGTTGTGATCTATTTTGAGCATCTTATCTCAGTTTTCAAGAATCTATTCTTCTCAGCCTTTCCCCAAAGAGGATTTCTTGATTGCAAGTCCTTTGTATACAGTGAGTTCTCTTCTGAGTGCTCTCTTATTAATGCAGTGGTTGTGTGTATTTATATAAGGGCATGACTTTGTTTAAACGTGACATAGTGAATTATAAAAACATGTTAGCACTGCCTTGCTAGTGACAAAATGATAGGAATAACTTCTAATGTACATACAGAGGGAGAATCATTGCAACAGAATATTGTGGAGCTCTTAAAATATGGCTTCTGTTTATTTTAAAAGGAATGTCTGTGATATTTTAATAAGTGAGGAAAGCTAGTTACAATGAACAAAATGTCCTATTTTTAAAAACCTGCTTTTGTAAAACAAGTATATATTTGAAGTAAAGAGAAGTATAATTTTCTTAATATATGAGATGAAGGATAAAGAAGGAATGGGGATGATCTTTTTTTCCTTTTTTATTTTTGTATTATCATGTTGATTTCAGTGAGGGTGTAAGAATTTTTGAGGAAGAGTTTAAGAGTTATGGAAAAAGTACTTAAATATAATTGTACTGTATTTTATCACTTAATAGAAATAGAATAATTTAATTAGAGAAAATAAAAACAGTGGTCAGTGATATACATAATTTGTTATTACTGTGAAATGAAATAAGGGAGGACACAGCATTGACTGTGATCCATGGGAACTCTGAAAGAAGCCACCTTTACCTATCTATACAAGACAATGCATCAGGGTTAGTATGCATATTGGAAATGTGGTCAAAATTCTTTTTATAGGAACTAGTTTCAGTTTAACCTGCTTTCTGTTCTTAGCCTCAGTGTTTTTGCATTTGCAACGCTAAGTTGCCCAACAAAATTTAATTGAAATTACTTGTATCCCTTCTCTCTACCCTGTCTTACAAAGGACCAGGCAAAAGAGAAACATCCACCTGTATAAGGAGGAAAAAGATGAATGTGACTTGAGTACTTTGCTGGGGAACATAATGATTAGAACCAGTTATTGTGGATCTTTTCTTTGATCCAAAATTTTCTGGGCCAGTTTATCCAGATGTAAGATAATGGGTTTAGATTCATAAATACAAAGAGCTCTTTAAATTTCTCAGTTTGTAAAAGGAAGTTGATCATAATCACCTCCTTTGTGGAATCATTGTGAGGATTTTCTGTGTGTTAAAGCGCATAGTACTTTGCCTGGCACATAGTGTTGCCTGCTCTTGTGATTATTTCTCTAGCCTCATCTCTCTTCACTGTCCTTTCTCTGTATATAGGATTATCCAGAGGTGCTTCTTGTAGTTTATTGTAATTGACTGTTTACTTCTCTGTCTTCAACATTACATTCAGAGCGTATCTAGGGCAGAGTTGCCTTGTTTTTCATGATATTCCCGGTGGTTGGCATTATACCTGGTATTTTGTATATATCCTCATTAAATATTGGCAAAAAGGCTTAATCCTGGTAGGTTCTGAGAGAATGTGATTAAAAAATAGAATATATGAGGGCTCTCCAGAAAGTATCCAGCCAAGTAATATGACAATGTTATATTGACAATGGCTGGATTTTTTCTGAAAAGACCTCATATACTTTTCACTGTTCTTCAAATTATTGTCTACCTTGGGTTCCTAAAGAAGTTTTGTAAGCACTGTTTTTTATTAGCCTTTCTTTCTATTTCACCTAGCATGATGCTTTGTAATCAGTTAAGTGTACAGTAAGTGTTGAATTAATTGATTACCTTAAAATCAAAATTGGAGTTTCAGTGTGAATGACACAGTGGTTATGGGACATAGTTGTTTCTGTGAGCACGTAATCTGTTCTCATGCCTCATTTGCACTGTAGTTGAGAAGAAAGAAGTCCTGTACTGCACATCTGAGCCTGGCAATCTATTTTTATACACATTTATGTGAGTTCTTTTTTATGTGTGTTTCCTCAATAAACTTTCAGTTTGGTTCTCCTCCCTTAGCTAGTACAGAGGTGGCTTTTGTGTACTCCTATCTGGGAAATGACTTGGTTTTATGAACCATTGATCAGCTAAAGAAATCCAAAAAAGAAAAGGTGAATCAATGAAAAGGAAAAAAACCTTCTTCTTTCTTCTATGCATAAAAGACATTATTCTTTAATAGCCAGATAAAATTGGAATTAGCTAATTTACTAAATTGCCAATTAGATTATCATGCTTAATTATTGGTCATATATGAGTCTAGGCTGGGTATTAGATACAATTTAGATTGAAATAGTCTCTGGGATTTGATCATTGAAAAACCTGCAAAGTCATTTATTAACCACTGGTTATAGAAGATTTTCCTGTTACAATTGGTTCTAATTTGTAGTATCACAAATTATTCAAGATTCACTTGGTCCCTCATTTAATAAATGAATAAGTGGAATTGATTTGTAAATTATATTACTATAGCTGTTAAAGTAAGCAGAAACAATTTCATAAACCTTAAGGTAAATGCTTTCACTCTTCCATTCAGGCACCTTTTACCTTGAAATCAGAGTAAGGAGTTTAGTGAAACTGTATTGCCTACAAATCCATTTTCAAGAACAGCCAATTGAATACTTACTCTTCCTCCTTTTCATCATTTTGCAAGTAGCGAATTCATATCTGACTTCTTTCCTCTGAAAGAATGAAATAATACTCTTTAAATAGTACTCCTATTACTTTCTCACCCATAGAGATAAGTTTGTTTTCTAAATTACTTCTTGGTCGTTGGGCAGATCCTACTTTGTGAAAGTTAACGGCTCATAGTGGCAAAGGTTCTAACTAACCTCCTCCTCCCACTCCCACCCCTACAATTGCATACATAAGCAGTCATTCAAAATTATTATCCAAGGTAGTGATTTTCTCCTACCTTGAAACTTGTATAATAAGCTTATCTTGTCTAATGATTCCTTTGTATGATGAATTTTTATTTTTGCATAAATAGCTCAAGGTGACTTCCATTTGGCAGTGCTTTTTGGTTGCATTCATCAAATAAAATTACCAGTCACCACCGGATTGTTTCTTGAAAAATGGATCTCTAGGTTTAGCTTTAATTTGTTTATTTCTGTTTATTTTTACTATTACACAAAGGAAAAAAATGTGTTTATTGTCTCTATGCAGAAACTAATCTGCACAGACTGGAAAATAATCTACATCAAGAGGACTATTGAGTCTTGTTTATAGTTTAATTTAATTAACATTTAAAAAAACCTCCTAGCTTTGCTTCAGGTACTTGGAATACAAAGATGAATGAGATACGATTCCTGAGGTTTTAAGATTTTTTAAATTACAAAACAAAAATGTAGTCTTTTATGGGATTACAGGGACAGAAGTGAAGGGGAAATGGTTGGGAGAACCTAAAAGCTAAGACATAAGAATTTATGAGTGGGTGGCAGAGCAACAGGCAGCAGAAAAAATAAAAAAGATACAAGACTTAAAGACTTACTGAGTTCTCCAGTCTTCTTAGTCATTTCTAAGGGGAGCGAGCTCTTTGTATATAGGAGAGTGGCAGGTAAGGAAGGAAATGGCAGAGGAAGTCAGGGTCTCCTATACCAGTGCCTTTTCATGATGTGCAAACTAATATGCAGAAGAATTCCCTGTTAAAATACAGATTCTGATTCAATAAGTTGGGGATAGGACCCTGTATTCAATAGGTGAGATGATGCTCCCAAGTGATTCTGATACTGCTGGTCCCTAACCACACTTTGAACAGCAAGATTATGGACTATTCGGAAGAGTTTTACCTTTATTCTGTGATATAATCAAACTTGCATTTTTTTTGGGGGGGCGGGTAGTTCCCTTGCTGGGAATTGAACTCAGGCTGCAGCATTGAGAACGCCAAAACCTAGCCACTACACCACCAGGAAACCCCCTTAAACTTTCATTTTAAGGTAATCTCATATAGGGTATATGGTGATAATCAGGCTTGATGAGGAAGAAGAATTGTGTGATACTGGAGAGGAGGAAGAGAAGATGGAAGCAAGAAATATGCAGAAAGGAGAATAAAAGCTCTTGGTTATTAATTGGCTGTGGAGGGGATTTGTTGAGGGCGGGAGTTTTGGTATGTAATGGGCAGGTGATGTTTTACTGAGAGGAGAAGCAGTTTGATCTTGTGCTTGAGGGTGAGGGCTGGGCAATCAGAAAATGGATGTCTGCTAGGCAGTCCCAAATGACTAAATTGTCATGTCTGGAAAGTACATACAGACATTGAGGTCTCATTAGATAAGCTTATTTCAGCATTTATTGAGAGCTTACTCTTTGCCAATTTCCCTGCTAATGTTTAGTATACTAGAAGGGGTGACGTGGGCCGTCTTCGCCAAAAGATCTCACTAGTGAGTGTAGGAGATAGAACCAAGTAAGTAATTACAATCTAGTGTGATCCACGCATCAATGAAGAATATTGTAGAAACTTTTATTGTAGGCGACAATTCAACAAGATGTAGAAGGGTGAAGAGGAATGCCGCATGCAGGTAGGTAGGAGTGAGAGGTTGGATGGACGTCCCAGACACTCAGAATAGGAAGTGGCCTTTTGAGTGCCAGTTGTAGATCATTTACTATAGTAGCAACAGCTCAAAGTAGAAGGCTGGATGGTGGAAGAGGAGACAGTAGGGATTTAGCAGGGGTCTGATCATAGGTCTTCTTGGCCATGGAGCCCCTGTAACCTGTACGTAATGAAGGGAGAGCCATATGAAGTTAGTTTTGTGCTTTGCATTTTAGAGGAACATTCTAGTATCAGTGTGCAGGATAAATCGAAGAGAGGTAAAATGTGGGGCTGGAATCCCAGGTAGACAGTCTAAGGTAGTGATCAAATTCTGTAAAATTAAGCACCAAACTCAAATTCCTTAAAGGGTCAGGCAGGTAAGATGATTATGGGAAGTGGCAGTGGTGGAAAGTTTAGAGAGGACCAGATTCTATGGTGAAAGGAAATGCAGCATATATTCCCTTCTTCCCATCAAGGAATCCACATCCAAAAATTTAAATACTACTGTGCTACGAAATAAAACACTCTTAGAAATGTAATTTCTGGTTAAAACCAAGGTAGTTGCAGTGGTGACAGAAATGAAAAATGACCTGGGATGTAGAATTTCTGTCTTGAGAGACTGGATGGTATTATTTATTACCCACTAATGGCATGGGGGTATAGGAAGATTCACATGCTTTTGGTGAAAAATGAGTTAGTTTTGGTCATGTTGGATTTGAGATGCTTGTGTAATTTCCAAGTACAGATAGTGTACCATTGTCAGAACTGGGCTGAAGAATGAGATTTGGAAAGCCATATACTAGAGTGAAGATTCTTTAAGGAAAAAAAATAACGGGTAAAGGAGGGGGCTGAGGCTGGAAACCCAAGTTCTAAACAGAAAAGGGTACTGTTAGGGTAAAGGTGGGTCTGGTGGTTTGGCTATGCTGCGGACCAGGAATCAGTGTTTCAGTAAAGATTGTTCAGTTGTGTCAGTTGTCAGAGAGAGGTGAGGGAAAAAATTCATTGAGTCCTGCAGGTTTATCACAGAGCAGCCACTGGTAGATTTGTCCAGAATAATTTCTGTGGGTCCAGAACCTGGAAAACCAGATTGTGGAGTGGCTGGGAGGTGAGAAAACCCAGACAATACTTCCTTCAGAAGAAATCTTGCTCTACTTTTGCTATTTATCGAAGGCACTTTCTTAGAGCTTAAGTTCATGACTGAGTAACTTACAGGCTGCCTCTCTGAAAGTCGTTCTATATAGAATAAATTACTTTTAATAATATAAATATGCTGACAAAAGTCCTAAGAATACAAAGGTAGATATGATTATTTTAAAACAGAAAAGCTGCTATAACAAAGCTGATTTAGAAAATAAGTTTTTATTTTTATTTTCTTTTTATGTGGGTAGATCCCTGGGTGGGGATCAAACCCAGGATGCAGCGTTGACAGCACCAAAGCTTAGCCACTACACCACCAGGGAACTCCCAAAAATAAGTTTTTATACTTATAGGCTTATTCATCTATCCTCATTAATGTTATATGGTAATCTTTGTGTTGTGAAACTCTAAATATTTTCTACAAATTTTAGGTTAAAAAAGAAAAATCTGTGCATTTTTTGTTGTCTTAAACATGCTTTAGACATTCTAAAAATATTCTAAAAAATATTCTAAAAAAAAGCACAGGAAAACGTTACTTGTTTAGTACATAAGAATGGGCTTAAAACATTGAAGTGCTTTTTAACTTTTACCCTAGACCTTTTTTCCCTATTGACTTAAAAGTCATAGTCTTTGCAATGCTGCCCTCTAGTGTTAATTTTCCAAAATGCATTAGTTTTCTTGAAAAATCTGTCCCTTTTCTTTTTTGACTCCATAGGTCCTTTGCCACACGTTTTGTTTGGTGTCCTCTTTCACTACGTGTCAGTTGAGATATGTGTATGTTTTGTAGCCAGTTAGATTTCTTATTCTCCTGTAATTGCATTAGAGAAAGATCAGGAGCTTTGGAGCCAAACAATTTGGGTGTGAATCCTTATACCTCCATTTAGGGCAAGTTATCTGTCCAGAGTTCTTCTAGGGAGTGAATGAGAATGTCTTTTTATGGCACCTGACATAGTAAAGAATAGACATTCGACATGTGCCAGCTCACTCTTCCACCCATTTCTTCCATCATCATTACCTAGGCTAGGGGTCAGTTCTCTTTTTTACCCTCGCTAACTTCCTGTTATAAAGCATCTTGCTATATTTTATTTGCCTATTTACTTGTACATATTATGTAACTTCTAGAAGCCAGGGATCATGTTTTACTTGTATATGTTTGTATTTAGTGTTTAGCACAGACTCCAGTAAATACACGTTCCCCATTAGATGTTTGTTGAATGACTGAATGAATTAATGATTGAATAAATCATTTCTTAATTGGAATTCTGGAATGTGTTACAGAAGTTTCTCTAGTATTATGCAGAATGGAAATGGATAATAATGATAAAATTAAATTTTACCTATAGCCTTTTAGAGAGGTATTGGATAATTTTTTCAATTCTCTCTATAGTTATTGGCCTTTTCAGATTTTTGATAATATGATAATTTGTTTTTTCTTTAAAAGCTGTCAACTTCATTAGTTTCAAAAATTTATTAGCAAACAGTTGTACATAGAAGAGATAAAATTCCTTATCTGGTTAAAGTCCTTTTACTATTATCAATTTTATGTCTTGTGTTTTCTTTTCTCTTCTTAAATATTTAGATTGGAGGTATATGTACTTTTTTGGTATTTTTATTTTGAATTCTTCTGTTTAAAAAAATACATGTTTTTTTCCTATATTTCATTTTCTAAGTTTTTCGAATGATTAATGCTCCCATTTATTTTTATTTCTTTTTTGTGAAAGCTTTTATTACTCTAAATTTCCTTCTAATTATATCTGTGATGAAGTCCTATGTAATTTACTATGTACTGGTTTTGTTATTTTCTAAATGTTTAATAAATGCAGCTGTGATTTCCTCTGTGACCTAAAGAGTTATTTAGGTGGATATGGGTATTTTAAAATTATGAAATATGTGTGCATGTGTGTGTGTTGAAAATATGATGGTTAATTTCTAGCTTTATTTTAATTTGATCAGAATAGAGTGTGTACAATTTTTATTTTTTAAGTTTTTTTTCTTGTGATACATATAAAATCAATTTTTAAAATGTTGCTTAGGCACTGAGAAAGGAGATCCTCTGTAGCATTCTATGTATTTATTTATTGGCTTTATTACATGTATTCACATCCCTTCTATATATTGACTGCTTCATCTGTTGTACTTATGAGGAGTATTAAAGTTTTGCATTACTGTTGTATGTTTGTCATTTTTCTCGTTTCCAACATGTTTCATGCTATGTTATTTTATGCTTAAAAGTTTGGGATTGATATCTTCATAGTGGATTTTACTTTTCATCAATTAAAAGTAGTCTTTTCAATAAATATTGCTGGTCGTTTGGGTGTTTAAGTGGGGAAAAGTGAAATGTGATTTCTGGTTCCCACCAGGCATATTTGATTAAAGATTTAAGTGTGAGCATTAAAGTGCTGTCGCCTCTACAGAGGACAGTGCTAAGAGTATCTTCGTTATTTTAAGGTAGGGAGGTAAGAAGGTAGGAAAATATTTCTTAAATAGGACACACCTTTGTAACATAAAGGAAAGAATTGATGAGCTCGACCAAGATAAGATAAACTAACCAAGATAAGGTGGACAAGTTAAGCACTTATGTCGTCAAAAGATACTAATAAAAGAGATAAAAAGTAAGCCAAAGAATGAGAGAAGATGCTTTCTGTACATATACTTGAAAAAGGCTTGTATCCATATTTGTATAGAAACCCTATAAATCAATATGAAAAAGACTAACAGCCCAATAGAAAAAAGGGGAAGAGACTTGAACAGAGGATACTCAAATGGCTAATAAATATGTGAAAAACCTACTCACCAGGAAAATGCTAATTAAAACTATAATAAGATACCACTGCAACAGTTACTGGAATGGCTAAAATTAAAAAAGATTGACAATACCAGGTGTCAGAACGTGGATGGTAATGAAATTCACTCACTGCTGCTGGGAGTGTAAATTGTGAAAATCACTTTAAAAAATTCTGGCAGCATCTACTAAAGTTCCATGTGTGTGTGTATATATATATCTAGGTACTTGGGTACCTATGTATTCTAGCAATTTCAATAGGAATTTAGGCAGATATCTATTAAAAGACAAGTAGTCATGTTCAGTGCAGCATTATTTGTGTTAGTCAAAACCTGAAAACAAAATGTTCAACAGCAGTAGTAAAATGGATAAATAAATTGTATGTTTAATCCAGTATTATACAGCAATGAAAATGCACAAAAAAATGTATAGCACCATGCAACAACAAAGATAAATTACACAAATACTACTGTTTCTTGAAAGAAACCAGGGATAAAAGGATACATATTGTATACCTGCAGTCCCCAACCTTTTTGGCACCAGGGATGGGTTTCGTGGAATACAATTTTTCCACAGACCGGGGGTTGGAGTGGGCGTGGTTTCGCGATGATTCAAGTGCATTACATTTATTATGCATTTTATTTTCATTATTATTACATTGTAATATACAATAAAATCATTATATAACTAATCTAATGCTGCTGCTAATCTGACAGGAGGCAGGGCTTAGGTGGTAATGTGAGTGGTAGGGAGCAGCTGTAAATACAGGTGAAGCTTTGCTTGCCTGCCAGTCACCTCTTGCTTTGCAACCCTGTTCCTAACAGTCTGCAGATGGTAACCAGAGCCCAGGGGTTGGGGACACCTGTTACATATAATTCCATGTATATAAAGTTCAAAAGCAGGCAAAATTAACCTAGGGATTAGACTTTAGGATAGTCATTACTTTTGTGAGGAGGAAGGGATAATGATTGGGAAGTGGTATTAGGGGAATCTCTAGGTGTTAGTAATGTTCTGTTTCTTAATATATGGTGGTTACATGGGTATACTAACTTTGGGAATAATGCAATGACTTGTATAATTTATGACTTGTGAGCTTTAATGCACACCTGTTATACTTTGATAAAAATGTTCAAATTATAGGAAACAAAAATGTTGCTTTAATATAGTGATACTATTAACATTAAAATAATAGAAATTCAATACAAGTTAACCACAATATTATCACCTATTGAAGTTGTTAAAACATAACATCCTCTGCCAGTCATTTGCCTGTAGGTTTTTCACACCCAATCCCAACTCCTCTCTGTCCAGCCCTATATTGCAAGGTACATCAAAAACAAAATTCTATTCTGACTTTGTTTTTATTTTTATTTGTCAGTTAGGTCTTTTTTTTATTGTTATTATTTTTCCTTTATAGAATTTTCATTCATTGTAAATCTTTGTCTTTCATAAAGGAATTTTTATTCATTTCCATTCATAATAAAAGTTTTTTAACTTCATTTTTACACTTTATTGCTATTGTTATGTAGACTATTTTTGTGTGTGTAGGAAATTAAACTTAATTTTTAATTCTGCTGAAAATTATCTTTAAATTTTCTGAATATTTGAATCTATATTTTTCTAATTATCAGTATCAAGAATAAGTGAAACAATTTTACTTTTCTCATCTGCTTTCTCTCATGCTTTTATTGATGTAGTTTATGATTCAGATTAAATTTTTTCTCAAATTATTTTTTGCATTTTGTTTAATCTCAAAAGTTAATCATGAGATTTACACTGTTTTATAACATATTTATAATCCTTAATTTGTTTAATCAAAAATGTATTGAGCACCTACTAAGCACCAGACAAATAATATAAGTAAATAAGATAGACAGGGGCCCCTGATCTCATCAAGCCTTACATTCTTTGGGGTAGATGGTAAAAAAATAAGAAAATTAGACAAGTTTATATTTTGAAGGGTAGTATAAAAGGAATAAACAGGGTAATGTGATAGAGAATGACTGGCTGCAGTTGGGACTGATGCCTCATTAGATATGTAGGTTGGTCAGAGAAGGCCTTTTGGAAGTAGTGACATTTAGGCTGGGACTTGAAGAACAAGAAAGGACATGGGGCTGGGTGAAAAGTACTCTAGGCTGAGGGTAGCCAATGTCCTTATGAAATAAGGAGTTTTATCTTTTGAAGAACTTTTATTGAACATTACTTATCACTTAGTATACCATCTGTCAGACATTGTACTAGGTATTTAAAATGTAGTCATGAACAGAGTTTCTGCTTTCAAAACATATTTTATCAGAATGGACAAATAGATCAATAAACAATTTCAGACCGTGGTAAGTGCTGTGAAGAAGATAAAATGGGTAAAATGCTGACTGAGGAGAGGAGACCACTTTAGGATAGTGAGGAGAGTTCTAAGGAGGTGATATTTGGGTTAATAACTCGATAATAAAGGGGTCCAGCCACCTGAAAATCTAGGGGAGGAACATCCAGGGCAGGGTTTCAGTTGGGTAGCAGCAAAGTTACTGGGAGAAAGGTGACTGAAGTTGGATTGTGTAGGACCTTACATGCTATGGTAAGCAGCTGACACTTTATTCCAGGTTCAGTGGGAAACTATAGATGCAATTGCTATTTCAAAAAGATCCCCAAGTAAAGCGCCTGAAATGAAATAGAAGTTTCTCTCTCATGTAACAGCTTAGTCCAGAGTTCGTAGCTGACTCTGTTCAACAAAGTTGCCTAAGAACCATGGTTCCTTCAGTATTGGCCACTAACCATCTGATAAAGTGTTATCCTTGTGTATGTGGTCTGAGCCACATTATCATCTACATGTCCATGTCTCTAACTTTGCAAACTTTAAAAAAAAATGTAACTTCTACTTATATTTTATTAGTCATCTCTTAGTCACATGGCAAAACTTAGTAACCTGGAAACTTGGATGTATAGTCCCTAGCTGGTTGACCTTGTACCTTGTTAAAACTTGTACATGTATGTGGGTTATTACTAAATGGAAGAAATGGATAATAGATACTGGGGGACACTTAGTAATTTTTGTCACAAAGCCATTGAAGTGTTTACAACAGGGGAACAGACATTAATTTAAAAAAATTAGTCTGGTTGCTAAGAGTATGTTGTGTGAGGTGGGGAGGCTAGCAAATGAAAATGGGGATCAGCTAGTTCAGGCAAGGGGTTTATGATGACCTGGACCTGGAGGCAATGGAAATGGAGAGAAGTAGATGGACTTAAGATACATTTTGAAAGTAGAACAATTTGCTGCTGAAGGCTAGATCTCAAAGGACATGTGGGCCAGAGATAATCAGTTTGGGAGCCAATATTCCAAAAGGAATAACCAACACAAAAGCTAGAAGAGAGGCATATAGGGAGCTTCATATATGTTGGTGGTGTTTTCATTCTTAATCTGGGTGGTGGGTACTTAGATGTTCATTTTAAAAAGTGCTTTAAAAATTTTGTGTTAATATCTCTTACCTGCTTTAAATATTTATTTAAAAAGCTGAACAATGAGAGTGAATATGAAGTAAAAATGTGGAGAAAGTATGCATGGACACCACATGGAGGAATTTTGCCGTGATGCAGATGTGAGAATGATGGAGATTAAGGATTGAAGACCTTGATAAGAAAATTAAGTGAAGTGAAGGCTGCAAGACACTTACCAGAGATTGAGATGTTAGAGATGAGAGTTTTTTTTTTAAATTCATTTTTATTGTTAGACTTATTGGGGTGACATCTGTTAGTGAGGATTACATAGGTTTCAGGCATACAACTCTACAGTGCATTGTCAACTTGATGTATAATAAGTTCACCACCTAATGTGACTTCTCTTTCCATCACCTTATATTTAGCTTCCCCCCTCCTCTCCCACCCCCTCCCCTTTCTCCCCTCCCTAACCCACTTGTCCCCAAATAAACATTAAACTATTGATTGTGTCCATGGGTTATTTGTTTGTTCATTTCT